>CABHPP010127593.1:0-24675 GCA_902168425.1 Peromyscus attwateri | reverse complement strand
ACCCCATGGGGAGCTGCAATCATCTGAGCTGTGTGGTCCAGTACCCCTGTGACCCCATGGGGAGCTGCAATTACCTGGGCTGTGTGGTCCAGTACCCCTGTGACCCCATGGGGAGCTGCAATCATCTGGACTAAGGTCCTGTATCCCAGTCTGAAGGAAGGCTGAATTGAATTCCACGGATACACTGTGTGAGCCTGGTTTATGAGGACTCATGGGGATGGACCTATTTCTTTAGGCCTGAGGACTTACAAAAGCGTGGTCTGCTCGGGTAAGGGTTGCGATTCCACCCGACTCAGGGCTGGGCCAGAGCCAAGGCTGACCTATCTTAACTCACCCCCCCCACACACCGGCCTGTCCCACTTACTGTTCGTTCTCATAGTAGAGTTTGCCAACTGCCCAGGCGACGATAATAGGGCAGGGGATGCCTGAAAGGAGAGAGACGTGCTGCACAGGATGGACAGATGCGGAAAGACCCTCTTGTATCAAGGCAGGAGGTCACAAGGGGGCTGGGACTGTGTGTTTGGTCTTCCAACTACAGGCCATCTGTGACACTATGGTGCCTGTCTCCGCTCCTGCCCCAACTCTCAGCCATCCTCTCCAAGCAGAGAGGATGCTGTGGTGGACAAGTAGAGCCAACTCCTTTATCTTTTGAAGTCAGAAACAAGGATCTTTGGTCTGGTCACCTTGGGTAGGAGGAAGGCTTCCTGGAATGACCCTTTGGAGGGTTGGGGGGTGGGCAGAAGGGAGGAAGCAGATGCATCCTGAGATGGCGCGTGGGTGGCGGGCAGAGCTGTCCTGGAGCATTGGCCCAGACGGCATAGGGTAACGACAGGGGCTGCATGGGGGTAGCGAGGCAGGCTGGGCTCCAGTCCTTAGCCTCAAGACCAAGGGGGAAGTTTTACCAGCAGTGCCCCTTTCCCAGGAGGCCCTCCTGCCCACCCAGGGACCCTCACACCATCCAATGAAGAGGAAGAGCCATTTGCGCAGGTGCTCCGTGGAGTACGTCATGACGATGGCCGTGTGCAGGTAGCAGCCCTCCACAAACATCCAGAAGAAGTTGGTGACCACGAAGTAGTTGAAGATGGTGGTGATGCAGCGACACCAGACCTGCATGTGGGGTGGGGTGGTGAGAGGCTGCTGGGGCAGGACAGCAGGTCCCACAGGGAGATGAAGCACCTCCCGCTTCGGGGCTCAGAGACAGGGCTCCAAATAACACCAACTCTCAGTGGGGTAGCTCAGCCGCCCACCCTCACTTCTGGGCAGCCTTTCTCCCAGGCACCCACTTCCTTCTCCTCCCCTACCTCCTCCGACTCTTTTTGCTTCTGTGCTATAGGGGACAGAACCCAGGCTCTCCCACCTGCTGGGCAAGCACTCTGAGCTACAGTCCTAGCCTTTTAAGGCATTTGAAAACACTTGTATTTTGCAAGTGTCTCACTAAATTGCCCAGGCTGGCTGTGAACTCACTATGTGACCCAGGTAAGCTTCGAACGTATAAAACTCTTTCTCAGTTTCCCAAGTAGCTAAGATTGCAGGCCTACATCACCATGTGTGATTTCTTTTTTCAATCTAGAAAGGGAGGCTGGTTGGCTTTCTGCAACCAGAGCTGGGTCTGACCAGCCCTGTTTTCAATGTTCAGGTCCCTTCAGCTACATAGCTAGTCAGACTGGGTTCCGATTAGGGATAGACTTTGAACTTTCACTTTAAAAGAATGAAATCCCAGGCGGTGGTGGAGCACACCTTTAATCCTGGCACTTGGGAGGCAGAGGCAGGTGGACCTCTCTGAGTTTGCAGCCAGCCTGGTCTACAGAGTGAGTTCCAGGACAGTCAGGGTTACACAAAGAAATCCCGCCTCGAAGAACCAAAACAAATAAACAAACAAAAAATAAAAAAACGTGAGGGAAAGAAGCCATAAAGAGTAGTGTGGGGCCATGGCCGCTGAGGTATTGGAGGGGCTCATATTGTCTCATGGGGGGTAGAGGAGAAGGGTCTTGCTAGTTCTGAGGTCTCTACAAATCTGGGCACTTCTCTAAGCCTTGAGGTAGCCACCTTGCCTGGTGGTGAGAGGAAAGGAGTGGGAGCTGTGGTCAGGGTTGCTATTGTGTGGCCTTGTGGTGAGCTCACCTCTCCAAGCTTCAGTTTCCATGTCTGTGGAAGGGGAATTAATCTCTCCAGTCCTATGCTAAGATTAAGCAATAAAACCCCTGGTAGAAGTTAGTGCCGGCTCCTTTTCCTCTAAGGTGTCTGGACTTACAAGATGGATAAGGGCAGGGAATGGTGATGGTTTTAGCTGGGCGCAACCCCCAAGGCCAGGCCCGTGGCGGGGTCACTACACGAGATCAAGTGTCAGGCAGCAAGACAGGCACCCCCAAGTCTGAGGCTCCCAGCAGTGACCTCGTTCCCCTCGTGCACTTCGTGGTTGATGAGCTGCAGCAGGAACCACGTGATGTTCCTCAGGATGAAGGTGGTGATGAGGTTCCAGTGGATCACGTTCCGCAGGCAGCGAATACTCCTGTGGAGGCCCAGGTCAGGGTCAGCCAGGTTTGGCTAGGGCTTGGGCTGGGGGTCAGCAGGGTAAGGACCCAGTGGGAAAGACACGGTCTGGGGTGAAGTGGGGCTGCACCAGAGCCCAAGATCCCCCTGGCGGTCACAGCTGGGCCTGCTCTGCACCCTTCAGGCTGGCTGGTGGTCATGCTCCAGCATCCAGCTTAACCCATCTCTGTCCACTCTTCCCTGGGCCCCAGAGTGGAGGAGACAACGTCTGGGAGAGACAACGATGAGGAGAAAGCAGGGTGGAGGTGGACTCACCGCAGGACTAGGAAGAGCAGGAAAGCGGCCACCAGGGCCACCACGGAAACACAGTGGCCCAGGTAGTTGACAATGAGGGCGATTCGGTAATGCAGGTCATAGTTCCTCTGCTGGACAGACAGACAGGCATGGGAAGACAGAAGCATGGCTATGTGGGAGTAGGGCTGCTATTCCAGCCATTTCTGTCCTAACCTTGGGACCAAAGAGGCTCTAAGTATCCCCACCAATCCTGGCTTCTAGATCTTCCCTCTGTTGGCCTGGTGGCTCTATTATTATAAATGGCTAAAGCCTGGAGGTGCAGACCTGTAATCCAGCTACTCGAGAGGCTGAGTTAGGAGGACCTCTCTGGACAACTTAATGTCTGAAAAAAAAAATAAAGAAAAAAAAATAGAAGGCTGGAGCTGAGGATCAGTGGTAGAGAGCTTATCTATTATGTGCAGTCCTGGGTTCAATCCTCAGCAACACACACACACTCACAGAAACTGTAATCAGGCCTCCCAACATGAATTTTTAGGGGCACATTTGGACATGGACATAGACATGATCTATTCTTTTTGTTTTTCTGTTTTTTTTTTTTCAAGACAAGGTTTCTCTGTGTAGCAGCTCTGGCTATCCTGGAACTCTTTTGTAGACCAGGCTGGCCTCAAACTCACAGAGATCCACCTGCCTCTGCCTCCTGAGTGCTGAGATTAAAGGCGTGCACCATCACCGCCCATCGGACATGGTCTATTCTGAGATACGCTGGAGCTACAGATACAGATTTAAACCTTGAGCCTCTCTAGTGCCACATCTGGGTTTTGTCTCTCCTCAGACCCCAGCTGGCAGAGCAACTCAGGGTGAGATGGCCCTTAGCTATGATGTCTATATTATGGGACCAATCTTCCCTTGTACCTTAGAAGCAGTGACCTATGGGAGGCCTGGAGGGGTAGGTTTGGATTGGTCCCTGAGCAGAGCAGTGAAGATACACATTGTAGAGCACTTAGGAATAACACTCAGATGGAATACAAGTCAGTCTACCTTGCACCATCACCTGAGGGCTGTAAGGACATAGAGGAAGAACAGAAGGTTGTCCAAAGAGAGCTTCTTCCTAGCCAGGTTGTCTGGCTCTCCTCCTGCTCCCCTGAGGCCTCTGTGGAATGCCTGGGCTCACATTCTGTGGCACCACTTCTCAGAAGAGGCCAATGTTCCAGCCTCTGCACTGGGACTTTATCTGAGGGAGAGCTCCAGACCAACCGAGGACTTCCTTGGGTGAACGAGGGGAGGGAATGGAACTGGGACATATCATTTTGGGTCAGAAGTGAAGCACAGCTTGTTGGAGGGGGAGCTCAGAGGGAGGACATTTGCTTAGCACGTATGAGGTCCTGGGTTGGATCACGGTACTGCACCCAAAGGCAAGGGAGGCCAGATATTTGTCAGCACTGAATCCATTTCCAGAGCAAGAACCAGTACTGGGTGGCAAGGCCCAGGCAGGCCCAGCTTCCTGCCCCGCTGGTCCTGATGAGGCTGTACTCGCTTCTCCATGGAACGGTAGAAGCAAATGCCAGGCAGGGAGAGTGAGGCTCAGTGGTAGAGGAAAGAATGTGCTCACGGAACCTGCTAACTGCAGGGAGTGCCTGCTACATGGCTGTACCCTTCCCAAGTTTCATGCCACTGGCCCAAGCTCTCTTGGAGGGGGACTCCAGGCAGGACAGGAGACACAGAAAAGAGGATCTGGGTAACATGAAGACTGGTTCCATTGCCCACAAAGTCCTTTGTGCTCAGCCTGAGTCCTAACACTCTATGAGGACCCGGGTGGGGAAAAACAGGGTCACTCACCTTGTCATCCAAAATGGGTTCACAGTGTGAGTAGTTGATCCTGGAGGCCCATGTTCCGTTCTCCAAGCATTCTCGGTAGGCATTCCCTAGAGAAGATGCCAACCACTGAGAGTCAGGTCACTCTCCCTCCTCAAAACCCCTCCCTGGCTCCCTGGTACCTGCAGGATGAGATCCACACTCCTTAGTTCCCCTGGACCTGAAAACACAATGCATATCTGAACGCTTATATGAGTCATTTGTATGAAAATTGCACGAAGAGCTTTATCTTACACGGTGGCTGGGAGGCATGCTAAAACCCATTTCAGACACACTCTTTGACCAGCTCTTTGTGCACCTTCTTTCATTGTATTCCTCTGCTACAAAACTGAACCCAATTGTGAGTCCTGGGTTGCGGCTGAAGATTGGCTGCTTTTAGCACAACAAACAATTTCCGTCCCTGCCTCCATCATTTCCCATGTGTGCCCCATCCTCTTCTCCAATAGCATTTCAACAATAGCTGCCACTTACACGGTACATGCTTGCCTGCCCAGGGACTCTTCTAGCTGAGTCTAATGGACAAGATACACTTGCTGTTCAGTCTTTGTTCTGATCCTTTATCTAGAGAGGAGGAAACTGAGGCAGGGAGAGGCAAGAATACCAAGATGGCAAGGGTTGACTCTAGGTTTTGCGTTCATGACTTCTAGGTCACCAGGCTGTGGTAACACAGAAGTTTGGGGATGCAGGCCTGTGCTCCTGCCCTGGACCTGTGACCACTTTGTGGGCCATTGTGTGTTGTATATGTTCAGAGAACCAGTATTCACATCAAAGCTGAACGTGGTGTCCAACGGGACATCTTGGAGCAGTAGCGTCCAGTGAGCAGAAGCTCGGGCTTCATCAAGGGTAAAGCGTGAGGCCAAAAATGTTCGGACCCAGCGTTCAACCCGAGCTCTGACCTGGGAAGTCTAGATCTGAAACAGCTCTCTCTATAGCCTACCCCCTCCAGGCAGGAGGGTACCTCCTTCCTGAGTTCCCTCAGAGTCCTTCCTCAGTCTCTGCTCTGCAGCACACTGTTAGCAGGGAGCTCACCCCCCCCCCCTTTGATTACAATTCCGAATAATCCATTGTTTGAGGCTGATTTGTTCCCGGGCTCTGCTTACTGGCTAATGGGCAGCTGTTCGTGGGTTTTCTTTTTTGGCTCATGTTAGATATACAATATAAAGCTAATTAAAATAAATAGCTCGGAGCACAGAGTCATGGGGCTGGAAGGGGGAACTTTAGATTGTTTGCGGAAGCAGTGAGTTCTGAAAAAAATATTAAGTTACTTAGAAACTCACTTCCACTGAGCTGACAGTGGGCTCAGAGAGATGGGATTATGAAGGAGCATTGCCGAGGAGCAGAGAACAATGGGGCGAGATTCTATTAGCTTAATTATTCTTTAATCCGGTGCTCCAAGCCAACAGAGTTTTCAAATTCAGAGTTTAAAAAAACTCCGGGACCATCAGCCTGAGGCCCATCTCTGTCAGGATCCTGAGTCAGCCTCTGGTGCCTCACAGTGATTGTAACCCTCAATGAGAGACCCCGGCACCTCTCCAGCACTCAGTCCCAGTCAGAAAGGGATGAGAGATGGCTCAGTGATTAAGAGCAGGGTTCAGTTCCTAGCACCCATATGGTAGTGCACAATCATCCCTAACTCCAGTTCCAGGGAACCCAATATCTGGTTCTGACCTCTGACACTAATAGCATGCATGGTATACAGACATACATGTAGGCAAAAACACTCATACACACAAAATAAAAAAGAAATCTTTATGCACTCTGTAGAAAGACCCAGACTCCCAAGGCCCTGCCGCTCCTTTAGCCAGTGATATCTCTTACCTGGCATGTTGTGGGGACACCTCCTTCACTGTTGGTAAGAAAGGTGGTACAGGCCACTGATTAAATGTCATGCCTGCTTAAGAATCATCAATAAGTGTCTCTTTATTACTCCTCAAGAATGAAGTTCAACTTTCCTGGCATAATATTAAGATTTCTCCACCCCTGGACACCATGTCTGCCTAGCATCCCATACACAGCTGACATTTGTCTTAGTGGATCTAGCGCATGTTCAGAGCAATGCTGCTCCAGCTCGAGGCTCTTCTGATCTCTGCTCTCCAACGAACTCCTGCTTATCCTCACACTGGCCCGATGCCAGCTCCTCCACAGGGCCTGTCCAACACTCTATACCTGAATCCATCATTCTTCTCCCTCTAAGTACCTCTTCCAGAGAGTCTCACTTCTTGGAACGTAGCACTTCACCTTTTATTGCCCTCAGGCCCCATTAACACATACATTTTTGTTTTATTGAATACACACACACACACACACACACACACACACACACACACACACACGCACACACACACACGCACACGCACGTGCACGTGAGTGCTTGGATCCAGTTTCACAAAGTAAAATTTAGTTTGACCACAGCTATAATGTTTTGCATTCTACTCTGTTCTAATGTATCTATTTGCTTCATATACAAATGCTAGTCATGACCCACAAAATCAATTTCACCGTCCTCTATTGTCACACAATCTGTAGTTTGAAAAACAAAAATCTATTTTAGAGCATTTGCCATGATTCAGTGTGGGCTCTGTCTCTTTGAATCTGGTCCTTTCCTTTGCTACTGAACTTAAGCTCCCTGGTGACAGACAAGTAGGCAGAGTTCATATTGGGGCCACTTTGTGCCCCTCAGGAGCAAGGCTGAGTACATGTGGACAGCACTGAACTGACTTAGATTTGCTAAACCTAAAAAATCATTATCTGCGATGTAGTTTGTGGGAGTGAAAAGGGCTTCCCTCCGGGGGACCAGTGCTGTCTGGGGATGAGTTTCTGGCTATCAACACTGGGTACCAGAAGACTGGAAGACAGATGTGCCTGCTCTTTGAGGGAGCTGTCTGCTACAGCTAATGAGGGCACCAAGCCCTCAGGCACAGCCTTGGACAGAAGAGTGGAAAAGCCCTGCTCCTCCCTCCCCCTAAACCACAGGAGGATGGGCACATACAGTCTAAGGGCAGATTCCAGGCCAGAACTGTGGGGCTGGATGCAGTGAGGTGGGTACCCGTTACCACAGCAACACAAGTGCACCTGCTGAGGATCGATGTCAATGGTGTGCGGTGTGTCCTTCCAGGGGCATTAGGGTATGGATGCCCAGAGTGGCACTGGATGGTTGAAGCAACAGGCTCTTCCCATTTCAGGTGCCAATGTTTTGCTAATAGTTCCTTGTTCAGAGGCTCACCCACAGTGGTTCAGAAGCCTGCCTGGGAGATGAGAGCCTGTCACCTATCTCTAACTTTGTTTTTGGTGGCTAGGTGACCATGGCCAAGTCTTCTCCCTTTTGTCTCAGTTTGCCCTCTCAGAAAAAGTCATTCCCATTGGTTCCCAATGAAACTATTGACATCTTAGGTAGGTGGCTTATCTAATAAGTGAGCCTTTCTATTTTGCTAAATGCCAACCATAAAGTCATTCTGACAGTTCTAAGAATCCCTAATACCAAATGCTTCCTATATGACCACCTCTATCTCTCATATCCTCACTGATGTAATAGGACCATGTAAAGAAGTGTGGCGAAATAATTCAAGAGGCAGGTTGGGTATAGGAGAAAGAGAAAGTGAGGTTGTGGCGCAGGTAGAGATGCTGTCATTGGCTATTTGGAAAGAATTATAAGGAGGGCAGGTGATGGCGGCAGTGAGGTAGATGCTAGAAGTGACATTTACAGAAGCCAGGGCACAGGCGTGGCCCATTCAGCACCACGGACAGCAAAACCAATGCTGCAAGCCATCTCTGTTGGTGGGAAGACCTTGGAGAGCTCCTGACCACATAGGTCCAGAGTCAACCCAGTTCCTCCAGCAGCTTCCACAGACGCTGTTGCCCCAAGGATCCAGCTATTCATCTCTGCCTGATACATGCAGGGCTGGGATTGTTCTTTCAATCACTCCCGTTTAAAAAGACCCTTTGCTCCCACCCCGCCCACAGGCTGCCTGGAGTGAGAACCTTCATCTCAAGGCTGAGATCCCCTAAGGCAAGGCCTACATTTCCCTCTCAGCTGACCCCTTCTTAAGTGCTGAACAGAGCTGAACACACAGGGATGGACCCAGACCATTGTAGCCTCGGTTACTGGGGGAACTCAAAGGGTGACAGAGATTCAGGGCAAGCCAAGAGAAGGACTGACAGCCTTGGATGTCGGGACCGTACCACCCTGCACAGCAACACACACGAAGAAGGCAACTACATCTCTCAAACATCCAATGACAGGCCAATCCCAGTGCTGAAACTTCAGCCACCAAAGTCCAAGCCCCTGTCCTGTGGGGCATCAGTCTCTGAAAGCCCTGTGGGCAGCATCCTTTACTTGCCAGACAGTCTTTTTTGCTCTGAGGAGGGCGCATTAGAAATCTAGTCAGTGGGTACTTCCTTGAGAATGTAAGAGGGAAAGGAAACTTCTCCCTCATTTTGTCTGGTTGGGACCAAAAAAGGGAAAGGAAGTGACATGTCTGTGGTCACCCAACAGTGTGGGCCTTCCTTGGGGAACACATCCTCCTGAGATGCCACAGGGCCAGTTTATTTTTTCCCCCCGGAATAAAGGAGCCTTTCCCATTGCACCTAAGTTCCCTGCAGCCGACTGTGCCATCTCTCTGAGGGGCTTTGGGACTTCTAGTGACCACACTGATAGAGGAAATACCTTAGGGACCACATAGTCCACTTCAATCTCCCCATTGCCTGAAGTCCAACTGTCCCAGATTAAGCTTTCTTTACTGAACTATTGGGCCTTGACTGACTCATTTTTCTTGCTTGGTGAGAAGAAAGTTTATCCAACTTCTCTCACCCTGGCCTCCACTGCCTGGCCTGGGCAACAACAAGGTATGCCATGACTAAGTGCTGAAGAGACCGCTGGGGAGGCATAGTCAGAACTGGGTGGTTGAGACACAGTCATGTCGCCAACAGAGAGTTCCCCGAGCCTCCCAAATGAGGTAGACCGCCATAAGAGTGGTTCTGTACAGGACAGTTAGGACGGGCTGGATCTAGGGTCACCTTGCACATCTCCTTGGTCTTATCATAGCCCTTGGGAAGCAGGTAACCAGAGATTGGGTGGTTGGTGATATCCACACTTGCCCAGGCCCAGCCTGACCTAGAAAGCTTGTTGGGCTGAATTCCCAAGGCTGGTAATCTGCTGTTGCCCAAACTGGATACTGGGTGGGAAAAGCCTCTGACACCTAGGGCCAGAGAATGGCCACCGCACTGCTATTGTGCTGTGTGGACACTGCTCTCTGGATTTTGACTGTCTACACTGGGTCTCAGGCTTCCTAGTTCCACAGGGCTTTTCACTCATAATGTCCTGCCATCCCTGAGTGGTCAGAGTGAGGACAGCAGCCTGTACTTACAGGGCACAATGGGGAAACTGAGTTACGGAGACACTGTGCACTTTAATGGTGGTCACACTAGGTCCCTGAAGGAGGGCAGGAGTGAGTGGGGTCCACATCACTGTGGACATCATTCCTTCCTTGGGAGAGGAACTTTTGGGAGAGCCTCACCTGGTGCCCCAGCCTTTGCTCCTCAGTGCTCCTCATTCCAGCCATCCCATGCAATGCTCAATGGGCCTGTGTCCATGATGTTGGTCTGTCATAATACTAGCTTGTGAAGGGCCTGAAAAAGGAGGTGAGCTGGGACCTTGAGGTACAGGCTGTTTTGGAACCAAGGACTGTAGGGGAAAAGGGACCCTCCTAAAGCACAGAAATGGAAGTCCAAAGAAGGAGATGCCTTTGCCAGAGGAAGACAAGTAGCTATTATGAGAAGAATTAGACCTGGCTCTCAGCCCAATGCTCTCGCAACGTAATGGCTGCTCCAACCGCTCCCCAAAAGCAGAGCAGCCTTTTGAAGGCTGAAAGGCCTGCCTCCTTCTAGCAGTCTTTGGACACCAGATATTCTCAGGTGGGATGGACAGACTGCTTCCAAGACATTATGCAGAGACCATACCATCCTAGAATAACAACCTCTGTGGTGTGGGATGTCCCTGTCATGCCCAAGAACAAGGATGCGCCTCCTTCCAGGTCCCAGATCGCTGCCTGCTCCCCTCGGTGACTGTTCCCTAGAGTCCCCAGGGACCCCCAAGCACTGTCCCCTCTCCCCTTTGACATGGCCCCATGCAGCCAGTATTTTCCCTTCATACAGAGACGAAAACTAAGATAAGTTAGTATCAACAATGACAAGGAAATGAAACCAGCTTCGACGTCCATCAGCAGATGAATAGATAACGAGAACGAGGTAAAATTCAATGGAAGTTTACTCAGCTGTAAAGAAAAGATGAAATTATGAAAAATGGATGGATCTGGGAAGTATTATATTAAATGAGGTAACCCAGACTCAGAAAGACAAAAATGTCATATTTGATCCTAATTTTATTGTTAGTGTGCATGTAAATAAGAGAGTACGAGAGTGGGTATAGACTGTAAAGTGACATGGGAGATAAGGAGAGAGGGGTAAGAAATGTTGAGGAAGGTGTGTGAGTCTGGTGGCAAAGGAATGATAAATGTGCCATGAAACTGGAAAGGAGTTACTGGGGCAGGAGAGTAGACATGGAGAAGAAGAAGAAGGAAGAAAAACAACAAAATTTAATTACTCGTATTCTCAACAAAACAAAACAAAATCGTTAGTAGTATCTGCTAATGAAAACATACTAGGGCAGGAAGATAGC
The DNA here is from genome assembly GCA_902168425.1 of Peromyscus attwateri. NCBI lineage: Eukaryota > Metazoa > Chordata > Mammalia > Rodentia > Cricetidae > Peromyscus > Peromyscus attwateri. The sequence continues at coordinate 13,346 of CABHPP010127593.1, read as the reverse complement.
TCAGAGGGAAAAGACTCTCACCCAGACAGCTTGGCAACCTGACTCGCCATTTCTGGAATCCACATAAAGAACTGGCTCGGTCAAATTGTCTCCTGACTGTCACACGTATGCTGTGGCGTGTGCCCCCACCTCCCACATCACTCACACAGTTGCACACATAATAATGAAATTGCAAAATTCATAAAAATGGAAAAAGGAAAGAGAGCTAAGACACAAATCAGGAGGTGGCCAGTCACCAGGGAACCCCAGCCCTGCACTGAGGCCACCTCCCACATCTCGACAGGCTCCTTGCATTCTCCTGCCTCTGAGGGTACTGCAGGGGTACTTCCTTTCTGACTGTGAAGCATGGCTGGAGGCGGTCAGCAGGGCCCAAGTGACTGAATTTGTGCAAAGAACAGGCCCTTTGGGGTGCTGGAGGGCAGGTGTCAGCACTCCAGACTTCCGTGGTTGCTGGTGGTCGTCAGAGGGAAGACAGGGCATGGTGCCGAAGAGAGAGCAGGACAACAGGACAGGTCCTGGTGGCCTTGGACCAAGATTCAGCTGGCACATCCTGAAAATCAAGCAATATCCCTCCAGAATTCTTGGTACCTCACCATGAGGCTATGGACAATCAGTCAGCATCTTTGGGGCTTGCAGAATGAAGGCCTTCAGCACCTCCATGGTCCTCCTCTTTCCTGCTCAGCTACCCTCTCTCTTTTCAGCTCCAGTGAAACTCTTCCTCCAGGAAACCTTCTCAACTTACTCTCCATCCTTCCATTGGAAGCTGTGACTGTGCTGTTTCACCTAGGAGCCAATACTACGTTCTCTGGCAATATCTGCTGCCTTACTCTTTGGAACAGGAGCCCTTGGATAGTGGGGTGAGGTCTTAAATGTCTTCAGGGAGCTGATTTCTCGGCTTCTTGGTGGGGGGGGGGGGTGAGGGGAGGGCAACACAGCCTGATATGAAGCAGAGATTCAATAATGTGTTTTGGGGCTGCTCCACCCAGGGGCGGGGGAGGGAGTGGAGTTCGGAAAGAGAGACTTCTCTGTCCCCAGCTCCTTCCACACAGGCAGATGGACGTTAGAGCGTGGCTGGTCTTTTTCTACCTGAAGTGACAGGGGAGGGTGGCTGGAGGCAGGTGGGTAGATAGTTCTAGGTACTGGTGGCCAGAGAGCCTCGCCACCTGCTCTCTCCCCTCCACCCTCATTAGCCACCTTCTGTGTCCTGCCTTCCCTCTCTCTCAGCAGGGAAACAGTCCTCACACACAGAGGACTTCCTGCCTCTGGAAGATGAAAAGGTATGACCATTGTCTCCCTGGAGACGGAGGCAGTCCAGTTTCTGAATCTGTGGCCTCTAACTCCTTGTCCAGAGGCTGTGGTCTGTCTGGGACCCTCAGACTTGCAGCCTCAACAAGTGTCAAATGATTGCTGTTGCAGCCCTCCGGGAAGTCTCCCAGGCATAGCCCAGTGCCTGCTATGCCAATTATCCCAATCTCTGACTGTTGATTTGTCCAAGTTTGGTCTATAAGCAGTCTAGGGCTCCTGAGGCCAAGGGCTTTGCAACCTTTTCAACACCTCTCTCCCATAGTACTGAAGAGGGAATTCCTGCCCAAGGACACAGACGTGGTGGGAGGTTCTCTGTCTAGGGGCCCTTTAGGTTGTGTTTCTATTTTAGAATGGGGTTCTGGGAAGTGAGGCTTCAGTCTTCTCCATAGGTAGTTAAGGCAGATATCCCTTCTCCCCACCCAAGGATGCCTCAATACATATTGGCCCCATTGTTTCCTCTTGACATGGACAAGGTGGAGACCAGTGCTCCTGAAAGAGGAAGATGGGCTACATCCTGGGGAGCCAGGGGACCCTCATATGTAGCCATAGGACCACGGCACAGACGAAAGGAGGGGCCAGGACTGGGAGAGCAGGAAGAGGTAATGCACACTGATCTATGGACGCAGGGAGATCAGGGGTAGAGAAGAAGTAGGGAGAGATGGAGAGAGTTGGAACGAAGACAGCGATAGAAGAAGGAAGAAATGAAGAGGAGGAGGGAAGGAAGGGAGAGAGGGAAAGGGGAAGAGAGAGGAGGGGGGAAATACTTGGAGATGTGTGCTCAGAGAAGTCTGTGTGAATGGGGTGGTGGAATAAAGTGAAATTTAAGTGCCCTGTCTCCCCAACAAGCTGCTGCTAAAAACCCATTCCTTTCTCCTTACAGGTGGGAGACTGAGACCCAGGAAGGATGGGGGGCTCACTATAGGTTATGCTATGCGTGGACATTTTAAGATTAGTTTTAGCTGCCCAGGATTTGAACCTAAGCTGGGGAAACCTAGGGGAGACAGGACCCACCTCCCACTGGAGCATTAGGAGCCCTGGCAGTCAGAACTTGATCGTGTGAGCAGGAATTACCATGCTCCCTACCCATCAGACTGCCTACCCACAAAGTAGAGATGAGCGCCCCTCCCTCCAGAGATCACCGCAAGGAGCTCTATCTGAGCAGCGTGGCCAGGGTGGTGGTCAGGGATGATGGCATCAGCCACCCAGGGAAAGCAGGGGTCTTCTCATTGGGTCAGCTCTGTCCTATGTTCCTGTCTGGGGCCCCAAAATCTAGCTGCCTAGGTTTAGGATCCTTGTTTCATTAGGAGGTAAGCTATTTCAGGTCTTCAAGCCTCTGTTTCCCCATGTGTAACATGAGAATAACCCCAAGTCTCCATCTCTGGGCACCAGTGTAGACACACCAGGGCTCAGGGTGCTAGAGGAGATACACAGGCACTAAGGTGGTTCTGCCAGGGTCCCTTCCTTTGGGACCTTGCCTTCCCTTCTTTTGGCCACTGTTGACTGTGACATCTGGTGACAGTCTCTGCACAGGACCAGTCACAGCTATGATGTGCTCTCGGACACCTGTTCCAACAGCTCCACCCTGGTGCCCTCCCTGGTGCTCTCCTGGGCGGCTGCTACCCAGTCAGCTGCTTCTTGGATGCCTCTGCTCAGAGAGCCCCTCCATGTCTCAGAGCCAGCACATGCTCCACTGTGCCCAGCCATTTCTTTCCTGCAATTCCCCGTCCCTTGACATCTCCTCTCTCTCTTGTCAATTCCAGTCACCAAGGCCACTTTCATGGGAACCCTCCTCAACTCCCAAAGCATCTTCTCCGCCAGAGGGCTGCTGCAGTGTTCTTACCCTCCTCTCCCCGCCCGAGACCAAGAGGACCTCAGCCTAGCTCCTCTATACTCACAATCTTGCCCAGGCTCCATCCTATACCTCCAATAAGGCCCCTGGCAGTGCTGTGCATCTCAGTCCTCCATGTCCCTCTCTGGTCTTAGTTTTTTTTTTTACCTACTATGTTCTACAACACTCCATAGTTCCAAGGCACTAAGCACACCCCATCCGGAGGCTTGGGTCTTCTCAGATCCTCCTTGCAAAGTGAACTAACTGTCTGTCACTCTTGGAGACGGTGTTGCCCTGAGGTTGCGTGAGGCTCGTGGCTTCCTGCCTGGCCTGGTGCACAGGAGCTAGCTAGCTGTGCTCCACCTCTGGGCTCTGCAACCTGGGCCTGAAAACAGCTGGGTCTTTGGGGGAGGTGGGCAGGAGTGGGATTGTGGGTACTAGGTTCTCCTGGTGAGTCTGGCACCTGGCAGCGGTTAGCACTTAGAGGTTCTGTGACAGGTCCTCTGTGCTCAGCTGAGTTAACAGACCACAGAGATGTCAGCAGACACTGTCATCCCCACAGGGCGTTTCCTAGCCTCGAGCAGTTTCTGCCCTCTGAGAAGCCTGGCTTTGGGGAGGGGAAAGGGTGGCTGTGACATGATGAGATTAGGGCACTCTCCCCTCAGGCTTTTCACTGAATGGTTTTCTCCCCAGTCCTTTCTAAAGGATCCTGCTGGAAAGGCCAACAGGAGGAAGCTGTGTGCAGGCTGGCCGGAGGTAGGAGGACCATCAATCAGGGAGTTCCCCTGCTGTCAGAGGCCTCTTCCAGGCAGGGGGACTGCACCCTCCCAGCTCCAGGTATCTCTCTAAGCCAACACCCTACCCCCAGCTCGTGTTCCCCGGGAGCTAAGGTGCAGACCTTACTTTGGTCCAATGGAGAAAATTGTTCATTAGACACCAAGGACTAATTGCCACCACATCTACCAACCTCAGTGGTATACTGACCCTTTTTCAGCTTCTCATTTGATTTGATAAGAGGGGTCTGGTATATGGTGTCCCTGCCCCTCCTTCTTCCCACAATCCCCTTGCTATTTCTGAAGCAGGGCAGTTATCGTTCTGTATTCATCTGTCTACAGTTGGGAGGGCAGCCTCAATACAGTACAGTTGCTGCAGCTGAAACATAGTAGGTGTTCAACAAATCGGTTATGGAACGCTGTGCTGGGCTGTGCTCTGGAGGGAAGAGTCAGGCACTGCCCCGGCCAGGTGGGGTTCCAGGTGGGTGGAGGTAATGGGGTCAGGGTAAGAGCTGAAGCAGAGCTTCCTCAGGCTTAGTCACTCCACTTGGCCCTGCATGGCACTTAGTCTCAGCCCTCTGAATTAGGCGCCTGATCTCCATTGCCCAACTCATGGAGGTTACATCCTAAAAATACAATTGTGTTGGTTACTCCTGGGAAGGAGATTGAAGTCACTCCTTTTCTTGCATACCTCCTGGGTCAGGATCCTCACTACCTACCAATGAGATCTGTTTTAACTATGCTTAGGAGGCATTTCTCAGGTGGTGGGAAAACCTTCCTCAGGGCTTCCCCTGTCTCCACTGACTTCTCTCTTCTTAGGAGCATCGGGTCCCAGCTTTCTCAGAGCAGGCTGCCCCAGGCTCCCAGGGAGCACGGCCTGGCCCCAGAGCAGACACTGCTTCCTCGTCTTAAGCACCTAGAAGGTGAAGGCCTCCTTGCCCTCAGACAGCTGGAACACGCATGCGTATGTGTTACAATCAGGCACAGCTCTGCTAGGATGTAAAGGCTGTAGACAAACAGCTTGCTGCAGAGTCTCCGCAGTGCCCTGTTAAACATGTAGGGCCGGACAGGTGAAGGTGTCCGGGTGGGCCAGCCATGGCTACCTATGACCTCACAGAGCTCAGCACCGGCTCCTACCAGATCATTTGTGTTGACATGTGCATACACACAACCACCACCACCCCAGATTGAATGCCCCCGCCTCCACCTCAACACTCCCTGCTGCCCTCTTCCTATAGTCTTGTAGCCTTCATGGAGCTTGTCAGCAGGAAGGAAGCTGTAGGCTGTTCTTCCCGGGGAGGTGGGGGGTGTGGTCCTGATGCAAAACCACAGTTACCCGAGGTTGCATAGAGGTAATGCTGCCCAGAGCTCCAGACTTAAAAGCCCAGTGAGCGAGTCCCTGAGTGTAGGCTCAGTATGTTCGCTAACACACGCGCTCGCCTCAGTTCCCTACCCCCTTCTGATCTCTCCTCTCCAGCGCTAAGGTCTGATTACCTTAGTCACAACGTGCGTACAGGATTGGGGCCTTAACGTCTATATGCTGCGTCGCCTTAGAGATGGGAGAGCATTGTATCTGTTCATACAATGCTCTCTGTTCAGACGAAGCCCGAATGGGTGAACTTCAGGCACCTGAGCAAATAGTGCAAGGGACACTTGCCGCCAAGGAGAAGTATTTCCTACTCCCTTGCTTGGCTCTTTCCAAACGTGTAGCACAAGAACTCTGGGCAAACCACCGCCTAACCGGGGGTTAGAAGTGCCATAGGGTTAGGCACAGAAGGCGAGCCCCCACATTTACAGAGTCCCCGGGGTAATTGCTATAGCGGTATGAAGGCCCTCGGTAGGTGTCCGATTCAGGGTCGAGAGACCTCCCCTCTTCCTGAACCGCCTTTCCGGAAGGCCGGCAAGAGAGGGGTACTCACGGGTCGTGTTGTACTTGATGCCATTGAAGTACTCGGGGCACGGTCTCTCCACCAGGGCTCCGGGCGTGCTCTGGGGCCAGCAAGTCCCGATCTGGTCCAAGGTCGTGTTGCAGTAGGAGTAGGGACCTAGTGACAGGAGGGAGCGCAGCGGAGCTCAGAGGGATGGCCCGGGAGCGGCGCGGGTGTCGCTCAGACCCGCTCTAGGAGAGCGCGGGAGAGCGAACCCACGTGTGGCTAGTCCGCTCGCCTCCTGCCTACCCTCGGGGTCCGGGGGCACCCCCCAGCCGTCCAGGAGCAGCTCTTCGGCCAGCGACAGGCTGCAGTTGGCCTCCAGCAGGCTGTGGAGCAGCGCGGCGTCCATTGCGCCCCGGAGCCGCGCGCGGAGGGAGTGGGAGTGCGCGCCCCGCGTGGCTGCGAGGGAGCGGGCGCGACGGGGAGCGGCCAGAGAGCGCCGCGTCCAGGTCCCTGCCCGCCCACCCCGGACCAAGCAGGCAGCTCTGGGGCGCCGCAACCGATCGCGCTCAGCCGCGGAGCCAGGACCTCGGCCAAGACGATCGGCGAGGCTCAAGGAGCTGCGGGGCCGCCCGCTACACCACGGCCAATGGCGGCGTCGGGGGCGGGGCTCTGTCTCCTGCCCCGTCGGGCCCGCAGCCCCCGAAGCGCTTTCAACCCTACAAGTCGCGAGAATACTGGCGGGACTGGCTATCTGGGGTGGCCGAATAGCTCATCTGAAGGTCGAGGGTCGCAGGCCCGGGGGCTGCATGAAACCCACGACTACATCCTATACCCGTAGCCAACCAAAGTTGGGCGGCTTTTGACCAGAAATTTCTTCTCCTGAAGGAGAACATTAGAGCTAGGTAGGGGAGACTGGCCAGTCCTGGAGCAGATTTGCGCCCTGGGGAAGGAAATGGATTGAAGGGGCCCGGGAGGGTAGCAGAGAGGTCACCATAGAAGGTCTAACAGAGGTGGAGAATACGGATGGAGTAGTAGGCAGCACTCAGCCAGAGCTAGGACCAGGAACAACATCAGGTTCCACACTGACAGATTTGCCACCAGCGGCGAGATGGGGACATCTAGGAAAGAACTGATTAAAATTATCTGGAAGACTGAAGGTCTTAGTGTCCTGGACACCAGATAGAGTGAGAGGTGAAAACATGCCTCTCTTTCTTCTGGATTATGCAGGGTCCTCTGAGGAGGGGAGAAAAAAAAATCAGTCTTCATTACCAGTAGGTGTGGAGGAGTGATCACCCCTGTAGAGAATCTGCTGGGCTACCAAGCACTGTTTGCCTGGGGATTAGTTGGACCCAACTGCCTCCTAGAGTGCTCAGGCCTGTGAAGTGGGTGGTCCTATAGCTCAGGCCTGTGAAGTGATTGGCCCATAGCTCATGCCTGTGAAGTGGGTGGTCCTATAGTTCGTGCCTGTGAAGTGGATGGGCCTATAGTTCATGCCTGTGAAGTGGGTGGGCCTGTAGCTCATGCCTGTGAAGTGGGTGGGCCTGTAGCTCATGCCTGTGAAGTGGGTGGGCCTGTAGCTCATGCCTGTGAAGCAGGCCTCGGTTAGCATAGGTGTGTCTTGCTCTCAGTCTAGGTTCTGTGTCGTCTCTCCTCTCCACCATGTTGCCCCAGGCGAGAGTTTTCTCCATCAGTGGCACGTTCTCTAGCATCCTCCACAGCCCACAGAGTCTGTGGTTTTAGAGGCTCTAGAACCATTCCCGTGCCCTCCCTGAGCCCTCCATTGGAAACCAGGCACTGGTGAAGGGCAAAGTCCCCCTGAAGAGGCCAGCGCTGCAGGTGGAGAGAGACAGGGAACAGGCCAGTGCCTCTCTACACTCTCCCTAGCCTCCGTATTCATGTTCCTGTCACTCCTAAGCAGAGCAAGTGAGTTCACGAAAGAGTGAGTGAGCAGTGAGACCAGGCAGAGTCCTGGAATCTCTCCAGGACCTGCCACTGGCAGGGAGACCGGCAGAGCTACCAGATAGATCTATCCTCTGCCTCCTGAATGGAAGTTAGGGTCCTGGCCCAACTCCTGGCAGAGCCTTAGGCCAGAGCATGACTGGCTGGGTCGGTCCTCACAGGGATATAGTCTCCTTCACTAGCGAAGGATGGCCCGTTACACAGCATCACGGCACAGACAAGGAGGAGACCACGCCAAGCTCAAGGGTAACTTTATCATCAGAGCTCAGAAGACACATACCATTTTAAGGAGGTGGTGGGCACCAGTGACATGCTGCTTTACATGCAGAATTCCGCAGAACAGGAATTGGCCTAGGTGACCTGCATTGCTTAACAGAGTTCCCCAGAAAGTGACCAGCTCAGTGTCAGGGCCAAAAGCTACTGTGCACCCTAAATGTGTGAACAACTAAGATCTCTAGGATCCCAGGATATGGTACTATTTCTTCATAATCTCCTATTTACAGGCACAACTTTCCATCATTCAAGATGTAACATAAGGAAACCAATGGACTTCACAGCTCACGTTAATGCTGGCGAATGGGTGGACATAGGGTCCTAGGGCTGCCAGCCAGTCCTATCACAGACCCAAGATAGGCACGAGGGGACAAGTATTTGGAAAGTCTGTGTGTCTTAGGCTGGTGAGGCCAGAAACATTGGAGAGTCGGTTCGGGGAAGTGTGTCCGGTGCCAGAGAGTGCCTTGTTGTCATGAGCGGCCTGGGGTGAGGCATGAGACAACCACTGGTACCAGCTATGGTGGTGATGAACAGTGTCAAGTTAGCTTAGACACATCTGCTTCACAGCCGCATACATGCTGTCAAATAGGACCACAGAGCACCACAGAGGCACTCTACTGTCACAGACAGTACACTCAGACAAAATCACACACGCTCTCATTTACACCCCCACCACGAAAATGTCAAGAGGGCAACAAGGTTTACAGGTACAACCATTGCTTCTCTGGGGGGGTGGGGCTGTCCTCCATGAGACTGTGCAGACAGGGAGTCCATTCAGGGATAGCTAAGGACAAGCAATAAGGTCTTCTGGAAGTTATAGTGAGGTGTGGGGCATCTCTCTTAACCTATGACATTGAGGGATGCTCCAGGCCACCCCTCCCACAAGCCTGCCTAAGGAGAGAAGAGGTGATACAGTGTCCTGGTAGATCCAAGCTGTGGGACCAGAAAAGGCCCATAGTGATCACCCTACCACACATATTCAGTGTATGATTGGGCAGTAGGAGACCCAGAGGAGGAAGAGCCAATTCCCTGTCCCATTCTGCCAGGCTGTACTCATCTCTGGATCAACTCAGCTGGGCTCCCATTTCCTCCACAAGGCAGAGGAAAAGGACCTTTATAGTTATGATATATCATTTTACTTCCATGATTGGCTCCTCATGTCTCCAAGGTGAAGTCTGTGTCTTTGGCATTGTAAAGAAGACACTTGTGATCATCCCCCCGCTCCACCCTGTTGCTGGCTGAGATGCCCTTTGGAAGACCCTACTTTCATGAGACCTCTGTGCCTCTGCCCTGCTGTGCCCACCATTTAGAATGCCCTTCAGCTCTGCAGTCCAGTCCAGCTCTCCTCTCTTCTCTTCCTTCAAGCATTCACCTGTGGTCTTACCTCTCCTGCCTCTCCTGCCCCTACTGCTCAAGATGCTTCCCTGATACTTCTATTTGTAGGGGCTCATGTAGGTCCCACCAAAGCTCTACCAACCTGAGACTCCATGGTTTCCCCAGAGTCCCCAGCACCCACCAGAATGTTCCAGAGATGGTAGCCACTGCATGAGGAAAAAACAAGTTCTTTGGCCTTGGGGCTGGGAAAAACCCAGGGTTCTGTCTTTTTGGCCAGACTTTGTGCCCCCTTGACTAACACTAGTATGCCTCTCTGGGCACACATGACGGTGTGTGTGTGTGTGTGTGTGTGTGTGTGTGTGTGTGTGCGTGCACCTTGGACTGGAAAGTTACCTCGAAGATTACTTGGATGCCTTTGGACCCTTATATTATCTATGAATAGAATAAATAATATGCCTCCCAATAATGCCCTAGCATTTTTCAAATAATATGTAGATGCATGTGTGATGAATAAAATAGAAATATTCCATTAAAAGCTTGCTGGAAGTCATAATTGCTCTCCTGACTGTGTGTATTTTTTTTTTCATTTATTTGGACCACGGGGGCGTACAGCCCAATTGGTCATAGTCTTTGATTCATGGTCTCTTGTCATTATCAGCCCACACATGGCCTAACTCTATTTTATGGTCTCTTCTTTTATGGGGGTTTGTGTATAGCAGAAACCGTAATGAGCGGGCCGCCCAATCTGGAACAGATATTACCAGTCATTCCTGCATTTATCCATGCCTGCTTCCCAGAGGGAGCATTCTCTTGAACGTTACATTTGTCACTCCCTGGCTCGTATTTTTTTTTTCTTCAGTTTTTTGCATGTAAGATTCTCTGAACAATTGTGAGTGTGGTTTTGCTTGGTTTCACACTTTTTAGTCATTGTACATTCTCCTAACTAGTGGGAACAAGATAAGAAACCACTCACATGTGGGGATTAGAGAAGCAATTTCTGCAGCCCGGCAGACATCCTAACAGTTCACATGTCCACCCCAGGGCCGTGGCTAATGAGGGATGATGTGTCCCCACAGTGGCTGCTAGGCAGCGTCACCAGCAACGTGCCGGATGAATATTTAATGACTCGGGGAAGCATTCACTCTCAGTCATTAGAGAAAAACAGGTTAGAGAGCTATGGACATAATCACAGCTCATTTCTGGTGAAAAAAAGAAAACAAAATGAGAAAACCCCCAAATCCCAAAAGGCAACAAGGTTCTGTGGACGATGAACTCCTAAGGGACACAAAACACTGTCAAAATCGTTGGGCTGTGAGATCATGAGTTCTTATCTTATGATTCAAAAAGGTCCTCCACCAAATTTTGTATAAATAGTATGGGTGCCTTTTGTCAGCTGATGGAGGCCTTAAAAATTAAGCAGGGGAGGGGGGCTGGTATCAAAGAGGAGGACCTTGTCCCTGAGCTCAGGTTGGAGGTGGGCCATCTGTGCTACCTTTTCAAACATCGAGGTGGGCGAGGAGGGCAGGGAGAGGCCAGGGTGTCTTTGAATGGCAGTGTTGCCTCAGATGGCAAAGTGCAAGAAGAGATGGCATTTGGGAAGTAAGGAACCTCTGGTCCTGTCCGTGTCTGCTAGACATGGCTCATGCTGTCTGTCCCCACTGCCAAAGTGTGCCTCTCACATATACTTGAAACTCATTTCTAATAGGTGAAGAAACAGAGGCATAGACTGAGTGGGGCCCCTCCAAATTCATATGCTGAAATCTGAAGTCCCAGGACCTCGGAATGTGGTCTTCACTGGGTCTGGGTCTTTAAAGAGGTGATTCAAATAATATGAATGCAATTCAGTCGGTTGGCCCACTCCAATATGATGAGTGACCTTCTAGGAAGAGGAGGTGGGACAGAGTGTCTCAGAGGGAAGACTTTGTGAGGACAGGAAAAGTCTGCAAGCCAGAGAGAGAGAGAGGCCTTGGAATAACCAACCCATGCCACCGCTTGGCCATGACCTTCCAGACTCCAGAACAGGGAGAAAATGGGTTAGAATCCATCAAACCACCCCATACAGTGCTCTGCCACAGCAGTCCAGGAAACTCATATAGACAGGTGACTTGCCCAAAGCCCCAAGCTGCTGGATGGAGGAGCTGGGACAAGAGTGACCTGTGCCTCTGAGAGCTGAGTTCTGAACAGCCCCACAGTACAGATGTAGGTGATAGGATTGAACTCTTTGCTGCCTGCTTCAGGTTGTGTTTGGATGTCCAGGGCCAGCTAGCACTCTTGTCCTCTTGAGCCCTGACAGAGGCTCTGAGCCACAAAGCACCCTCACCCTACCCAGCCCTCGCTGTCCTGGAACTCACTCTGTAGACCAGCCTGGCCTTGAACTCACAGAGATCTGCCTGCCTCTGCCTCCTGAGTGCTAGGATTAAAGGCATGCGCCACCACTGCCTAGGTTAGCCATCCCTCTTTCCCGGCTGTTTCTGTGGACCAGCCCTTGGAAGTCAGGAGAGGCGGGTGGGGCCCTGGAGATATCTCCCTAGAGCCCTCCACTCAGCATTCTTCGGCACTTTCCCTGACAGTGTGAATCAGCCTCAGAAGCCTCAGAGGGTCAGACCCCAGAGCCTGGCTGCTGTTTCACAGGGCCATACTAGGGTGAAGCCTGTAGCCACGGCAACCAGAGATGTTTTTACACCTTCTGCTGGTCTTGCCTTTTGACTGGAGTTTGAAAACAGAAGGGTCATCCTTTCCTTGGGCTCCTGAACACACCAGTCTAGCCAAATTTGTCAGGTGCCCATGCAGGGACAGTGAGCAAGAAGAGGTCGTCTAGCCCAAATCTTGTCACTAATAAAGAGCCCGAGTCTCAAATGGGAAAGGATACTATGCAAAGACTGCAATGAAGACACCAAGCCAGGCCTTGGAGTCAGGGCTTTATGTGCTACCTGAGCTTCGTTGCTCAAGCTCCAGGGCTCCCCTCAGCTTCCAGGACTACTGCAGGATGGGGTGGGGGTTGGAAAGCGTGCATACCTGAAAGATTGATGAGCGTCGTGGTCCTGTGGCAGTGCTGCTCCAAAAGGGCCCACAGGGGCTGGTCCTGGGGCACCTGGCCTGGTCTGGCCACCTAGGAGAGCAGAGGTGAGGGTTACTGTCCCGGTCTGGCTGGCCACTGACAGCATACGTCTGCTCCCACCCCGGAGAGGGACAACTGAACAGGAAGGTGCTCAAGACTCTTTGGAAAGCAGCGCTCCTGCCTCCCCTGTTGCCCCACAAAGGCTGTGATCAAGGAAGGAACACTTTTGAGGCAGGAGTCTACTCCTTCCCTCAGCCCCAAAACTGGTTCCTTCCCCACTGGATGAAATGCACCAAGGCTAGTGCCTTGCTCTCTATCACCAAAGTCCCCCGAAAATACTTCCAGATGACCTTCTGTGTGTCAGGCCCTGTGATGACCTCAGGTGTCTCAGCCAAGGTGGACATATCCTACGCTTATAGAGAGAACAGAGGTGGAAGGCAGGCTGCAGTTTAGCTTTTGTGCCCCAGATAGATGGGAGAGACATAAAGGGCCTTAGGTTAATACAGGGGAGGGACAACTAAGCAGGTCCTGGAGGGCTTCCTGCAAGAGGAGAGGAGTTGGATGCTAGTGGAAGGAAGACCAGGTAAGAGGAAGGACTACAGTGCCAGCTCAGATGCCCATCAGGGAGCAGATGTGACAGCGGAAATCCAACCCAGAAGACAAAGCCATCTAGGATCCCATCTTCCAGGAAAGTGTTCAGAGTGATTGCTGGGCACAGTGGAGAAAGCAGATGAGAGCATGTCTGCTCTGGAGGAGAGCACGTCTGCTCTGGATGGGAGCACGTCCGCTCTGGATGGGAGCACATCCGCTCTGGATGGGAGCACATCCGCTCTGGATGGGAGCACGTCCACTCTGGATGGGAACACGTCTGCTCTGGAGGAGAGCACGTCTGCTCTGGATGGGAGCACATCCGCTCTGGATGGGAGCACGTCTGCTCTGGA
>CABHPP010127592.1:11861-47344 GCA_902168425.1 Peromyscus attwateri | reverse complement strand
GTGGGGCGGGGCGGGGCGAGCGCGCGGCCGCTCAGGGTCTGGTCCTAGACGAATGTGAAGCCGACCCTCGGGACCTGGACTTGTGCTCTCGACTGCCCCGAGTCCAGGGCAGATCCAGAGTCTGGTTGCCTCTGAGTCCCCCACTGGGCCGTTATTCAACTTGAGTTTGAAGTTTTTAGGTAATAGAGCATTGAAAAGAAGAAAAGAACTAACAAGTTATTAGACATCTTGGCAGAGATTCGGGCAAACACTTCTGTGTTTTGAGTGATGAGAAGAAAATGTCAAGAAATAGCAGATACACATTGAGAGCATTATTACATTTGTATAAATATGCATGCATATATATTCACACCCACGTGAGTGCATCTAATATAAAGAGATGCATATATTTTATTATGTATTTGTTTATGTAAAATATACAAATGAAGGCACAGGTTTCTGTACATAGATATACAAATGTAAAATGGATGTCTCCTGTGTAGTGTGTATGTGTGTGTCCATACAGGGACAATGGGGGCTGATTCTTTTTATAAAAGCAATCACGTCACTACTTTTGATATTTATCTCGACCCCTACCCCCACCCACAGAGGCAGGTAACAAGATAATTCCGGTTTGAGACCTTAGAATTTTCGGCCTGGCCCTGCTCCACCAGGGCTCCAGAAGCAAGACTCTGGCTGTGGCCAAGCCACTTTTCCTCAGCTGGAACGTCCCCAAAGCTGCTGAGCCAGGATTCTTTTTGAACTCTTTCCACTTCTCCCAGAAATTCGGGAGCCTTCATGCATACCACCACCTGGATGCCCACATGACCCCGCAAAGCCAAGGGCAGAATATTTTTGTAGAAGACCGGATTGGTAACAACAGCTTTTGAACTAGATCTTTCAAGTTTGCAAAGCAGAGGCAGAAAAAAAAAAAAAAAAAAACCAGAAGCAGGGGCTTTAGTAATCTATTATCCATGTGTATTAGCTTTTCAGATGGGGAGCTAAAATAACTCAGGGTTCCACTCACCTAAATCGGATTAGCAACCCACAGAGGGAAATGAGGCCCTGGCTGTTTCTAGAGCTGGAAAGGTCAAATAAGGTATTTTGAAGGAAGACGGTCTCTTAAGAAAATTAAAGGACGGGAGGGAAAGATTCGGGAATCTGCTACTGTGTTGCTTTTTTAAGAGTGTTGTAGAAGTTGTCACTGAATCATGAGACACCAAACAAGCGGGCAATAAAACACTCTACACAGACGCTTAAGTCAAAGTGCCGATCACTTCTGAAACCGTTCACTTCCCTATCAAGTTTAATTGAGAAGTGAACAATTGCTTCTGTCATCAGTGAGGTGGGAGAAGCAACCCAAACCCAAATCTAACCTATAAGAGATTTCAATCGGAATGCTGCCGTTAGTGAGGAAGAGAAAGCCGACAGCTGTTGGACCCACCCCAAGAAAAGATGAAAATGAAACCTCTGGTGATGACATCAACAATGCCTTGCAGCCTTTGGGCCTTCAGAACCCCAGAAGTAGAAATTCAGCCATTTATGACACCCGTAGTAATCAAGACGCTAAGGAGAAATGGATGCTTCTGGACAGTCGTACCACTTTGGTGGTGCCTAGTGGGTTTCCTTCTTCTTTTGTATGGCGCGCAATCCACGAGTTGCTGCTGAAAGCCTTTCCCAGAAACTTTCCTCAAGTTTGGCCCAATTTCTCAGAAGAGCACAACTGCTGTTTTTTAGAGATGGCTGCCCTCTTGTGGTAGAAATGAGTGCAGACACATGGGGAGTGGATCCAGTTTGAATGAATTCTCCGAAGGAGGATTTGGAGTCCAAAGTGGATGATAACGTTCAGTCTGCTTTCCACGAAGCAGAAACAGTAGAGAAGAAGCAATACAGATATTTATTTATTGCCTTTTTACACTCTGTGCTGACGGCCACCTTCCATCCACAGCTAAGGCTGTGAGGTTACTTAATACTCCCAGGGGACAATATCCGTCTTCTCTCTGAGAATATTCAGTCCTTCTGGTCTGGCTTGATGTCACTATTTACAACGTTTCTCTCAGAATCTGTCAGTCCAGAAAGTGGAATTAACTCTGAGTTTATCATATTTAGTGTATCTGTCAGCGAATTTGTAAGGAGTAAGAGGGGACAGGGAGTAGTAGGGCAAGATGTGGTGAGAGTTACAATTCCAAATTCTTCAGAAGGGACAGGCAAGTTGTATCAAAACACAGACTACTGGCAAGGACTCTACATAAAGGAGGTTGCTGCTATTCTAGTCAGTTCTTGCCAGTTTTTCAAGAGATACCGGAAATCCTCATTTGATTGTGTGTGGACATGACCTGGGATGAAATTAAGTACTTAAAGAGTCATACTTTGGCAACTTTTCCTTTAGCAGTTCAGCCCAGATAATGTTTAATTTTATTGCATCCTGCAGCTATTAGCATTTAGCATTGTTCCTGCTAGGCTGACCATTATGCAAATTAACATTAAAATAATGATCCTCATGTATTGTAAAGGTCACAGCAGGCGTGACATGATCCAACTACCTTGTAATTGTCATTCCATTGGAACCCGTGGCAACTCCCCTGAGAAACCTCTTAGCCTATCTACCATTTGTTACTGGTGTGACACCCAACCCTGGTCCTACTCACTCCTGGTTGAGATTCTTTCCTAGGAACCAGAAGCCACAGCCAAGAGTAGCATTTGCTCTACCAAGGGCTCACCTATTCAATGTTTGATTAGACACAGTAGGAATTATGGGTGGAGTGATTTGTATGCCAAACTAGGCCAGGTTGGCCAAGTCACATTGTTCTAGACAGCCATCAAATCTTATTTAATTGCCATATAGCGATATACTTGCATTTGTGACCGATGATATTAAAATGTTTTGCTATTGTCTTAGACTGTGAAGAGGGAGGGTTTAGAGGAAATAAAGGAAAGAGGGAAATGGTACAGTTATAATCTCAAAAAAATAACAGAAGTAATTGTTTAAAAGGGAGTCAAGCACAGTATTGATGTTTCGATGTGTTAGCTACCCAGTGAGGGTTCTTTCCCAGAGCGTCTGTATGGAAGAACTCCCACAGTGCAAGCGTTCATAGGTGTAGTTTGGGGGATGTGACTAGGTCATAAGGGCTTTAACTTTGTCAGTGGATTTGTCAACTGACACATTCCAATTTGGACAGCTTTATTGGGAGGTGATAGAGGTGTTAGGGGGTGGGAAGTGGTTGAAGGAAGTAGTCACTGAAGACAGGCTTTCAGAGTTCCTTCCTGGCTTCTTACCCGTTGCTCCTGCATGGGTTTTCTCCTGTTGCCCCTTCCTGGGTTCCTTCCGGTTGCTCTCTTTGCTTCCTGGCCACCATGATGCAAGCGGCCTTCTCCTGCGTATTTCTCTCCCACCACGCTCTGCTTCAGTTCAGGTCCAGAAAAACATGGAGCCCATTTACCATAGACTGAAATTTCTGAAAATCAGAGCCCAAATAACAATTACTTTTTCCCCAAACTGTTTTAGGTATTTGTTTCAGCACTAAAAGCAAAAGTAAAAACAAAACAACAACAAACTGACTAACACACATCCAGTCTATAAATCTTTATTGAGGTTCTGTGAAGCCCATAACACTATGTTATTTGGGTCCAGTGCATAACGGACATGTAATCTCTGCACATCATTTACAGAGGAGCCAATGGAAGAAGTATGATATGTCCAGAGGTAAATAAATATAACACATAGGAATATGATGTGGACACTTTAAGAGAGCAAACAGTTGCTGAAGGGCGAATAGAAAGCACTCTTCTTTCTGCAATGTGGACTCAATAAGTTCATAGCAAAGAAAGGATTGTGGTTTGGGTGTGAAATGTCCCCTGGACTCTCCCAGGCTTGAGCACTTGGTCCCCATCTGGGCGGTGCTATTCCAGAAGGTCGCCTTATAGAAACATTGGAGGTAGAGCCTTGGTGGAGCAAGTAGGTCTCTGGGGCAATGGGCTTTACATCCAGATTCCCATAGGCTCTGTGCTCCCTGCTCCGCTGAGATGTGCTCCCACCTCTGTTAGTCCTCTCCCAGCATGCCTTCTCTGCTAAGATGGACTGTTTGCCCTCTATTTTGAGAGCCAAAATGGACCCTTCAGTTGATACTTGTCAACTGTTTTTGTCACAGCAATAAGATAAGTAACCAGTGACAGCAGCATTTCAGGGGAGTATTCGGGTGAGTACAATAGCTGGGAGAGGTTCGGTGGGTAAATTCATAGAAAACACCAGCAGCAGAAATTTCATAGGAACTATTAATTGCTAAATTTTCTTTCCCTTTCCTTTCTTTTCCTTCCTTTCTTTTCCTTCCTTCCTTCTCTTCCTTCCTTCCTTCCTTCCTTCCTTCCTTCCTTCCTTCCTTCCTTCCTTCCTTCTTTCTTTCTTTCTTTCTTTCTTTCTTTCTTTCTTTCTTTCTTTTCTAGACAGGGTTTCTCTGTGTAGTCTTGGCTGTCCTGAAACTCATTCTATAGACCAGGTTGGCCTTAAACTCACAGACATCCGCCTGCCTCTGCCTCCCAAGTGCTCAGATTAAAGGCGTGCACCACCACTGCCAGCTAATTTCTAAGTTTTAGATACTGTTTGCCATGTGTTATTTCCTTTAACTTTTACAAAACCCACTTCTTGGTGGGTGTTATTAAGCCCGTTTTATAGACAAGGAAGCTGCTTAGGGAGGTTAAACCTCTTGCCCAAGGTCTCACATCTAGCAAGCAGCTAAAACCTGGCTTTTGCAATCGTGTTAATGGTCTCTCAATTTCAAACAGTGGTAGCAACCTGGAGCCAAAATATTAGGTGAGTGAACACAGAGTGGTGTACAAAGAGGCAGTCCCAGTGTGGGGGTGGGTTAGAATAGGAATAAGTCAATACTAGAGAGTAGATCACTCCTCAGGAAGGACACTGATGGCTCATTCTAGAGGGGGAATTGAAGCCCGTTGAATGATAGAATATTGTACACAGTTGTAGGCAGAGTGAAGGGAAATGGTACATGATGGTGAAGTCCCCTGGGTCTTCTGGAACCGAGGAAGGGCAACTGCAGCTGCAGGACAGTCATTGGCAGAAGTGGAGTGCTGCGAGCAGAATCAGTGCTTCAACCTGTCTTTCTCTCTCTCCTCAGCATTTGTCACTGTCTTCTATTGTTCTAATTTAACCACAGGAGCAAGTGTATTAGGTATCTACTGCTGTGTAACAAAAGATCATAATCTCGCTGGCTTAATGCCCATTTATTACTTCACAGTTTCTGTGGGCCAGGACCCCACAAGGCTGCGATCAGTGTTGCCCAGGGCTGCAGTGTCATTTGACACCCAGTTCCTGTTCTAAGTACATGTGGTTGTTGGCAGGGTTCACCTTCTTGCAGCTATAGATCTCATCTGCGATCCCTTCTTTCAACAAAGGCAGCGGGAGACCCTCTTTTTCTGGACTTGACTCACCTTGGAAAGACTTGCCTGATGATATTAGGCCTGCCCAGGATAATCTACATTTTGACTAACTCACATTGAGTTAACTACGCCTGTGGAAATCCCTTCATTATGGCCATATAATGGAACCCAACGAGAGCGATACTCTGCTATATTCACAGATACAGCTTACACTCACAGGTAGGGGATATGCAAAATCTGTACACCAGGCACTCAGAATCCCAGATTTAATCTATAGAACTAAATGGTTCGGGTACAGAACAAGACTGGCTGTAGGGATATAAAAAGAGA
Source organism: Peromyscus attwateri (assembly GCA_902168425.1). Taxonomy (NCBI): domain Eukaryota; kingdom Metazoa; phylum Chordata; class Mammalia; order Rodentia; family Cricetidae; genus Peromyscus; species Peromyscus attwateri. The sequence goes on along the minus strand of CABHPP010127592.1, from coordinate 41,644 downwards.
TTATCACACGTAGTATAGCTGTAAGTGAGGCTATTTTAGGACCTTATAACTCTGGGCTACTAGTCTGAGGAGTAAGCATCAAGATTAATTATTTGACCAGAGAAATACCAAGGACGGAGGTGTCTATTAGGAAGATAAATCTAATGTTTGGCAATAGTCAGGAGAAGTAGAGAAACTGTAGGCACAGGATCAATGAGTAGCCTTGGAAATTAGTCTCCCTAGTGACATGTGTGTTCCTGTGAAGGGGGGACGTCCACATAAAGATATCATGTAGGTTAGCAGGGCAGGATAAGGCAGGCGTGTAGATGGGTGGTAGAGCTTTGTGAGAGAGAAAAATCAGCAATACTTTCCAGGTTTGGACTCGAAATGGCAAAAAATAAAAAATAAAATGGTGCAGAGAGGAGCACAATCAAAAGCTCAGAGAGGCTCTGGTCTAAAGAGCCTCAGAGAATTCCAGAACAGGGCATTAGATCCTAGCCTAAAAACTCAGGTTAGGGATCAGGCAGTGGAACAGAACATTCCTCGGATGAAGCTTACCTGTCTGGAGGAGAAACAGTTGTTGAGAAGAGACAAGAGGATGTTCCTAAAAATGTGTTCAGAGAAGGAAAATAGTGAGCGGTGTTTTGTCTCAGAACACGTATGATGCGGGTCTTTAGAAGGGCTGAACTACCGTGGTCTCAAATGATGGTGAGGACAAAGGTCCAGAAGATCCAGTGACCAGCTCTTCAGTGATGTTTCTAGATCCTGGATCCAGAAGGAAGAAGGTAAGAAGTGGTGCTGAGGAAACTGAGCAGAAGAACTGGAAGTCGGCAATGGGGAATCAGAAGGTGGACGGTTAACCTGGAAAGCTTGGATGGGAATTTAACAGATAACTAGAAAAATGCAGCGCTTTAAGCATGCCAGTTTTCAACTGAGCTATAGATTTGGTCAAATCTTTCTCCATATGATCCTTTGAATACATCTAACAAATGCCTCCACTCCATTTCTTCAATATTACAGAGACAAATCTTACCTTCAATGGCTTCTTTAAAATCAGTCCTTGTAGTAGAAACCAATTATTAACAATATGTTTGCTCAAATGCAGAAACTAATGGTATTTTTCTCCTTAATTCAAGTTTAAAATAACTTTCTGCCTGGCCTATCTGGTCAGCCTCCCAGCCTTTCTATTCCTTGGTGGACAGAGCTGTACAGACATGTGACTCTTCACAAATGAAGGTCTCATCTAGAAAGAGTTGCTGGTGGCTTGCTTCTTCATTGAACCTGGACAGTGTTCTAAGAAAGCCCATCACTTCCAACACAGACATCAGATTCCCCAGAAAGTTCATTATTATATAGGATTAGATTAGTGCCCTGGTTCCTGGGAAGACAAAGATTTTCTAAGGAGACACCATATATTCGGAAATTTTTGTGTCTGAGTCACATTAAATATTGTACGTACTAGGTCTTCGAACTGAGAGCTAATAATAAGTGAATGAGCAAAAGCATTTGTTTTAGGAAATAAGATTTAAAATGTAAATTAGGAAGTAAATTTTTGTTGGAGTCCGAGCTGATCTTGAGAGACTCCCCTTGCAGGTCCCTAACCGTAAAGACCTTCACTGCGGCTGATGTCCCAAGGGGGAACTTTGGAGATGTTAACAGGGGCTCTTCTGCCTCTTGTGCCTTCTCTCTTTATTACCTTATTCTTCTTTCCCCGGAGTCAGTTCTACTTTCTACACAGATCAATCCTGGGCTCCTGGTATCCTTTCGATTTCATTTTGTCACTAGGGAGACATAATGATCTATTCTCTTCATGGGTCCATGTTTTTTGAGAATGAGATGGCAATAAGCTAATAGGGTAGAGCAGGATGTGTAAACAAGGGCTGGCCCAGCGACCTAGGCTTCTGCTTACTCCAGCTGTGAATGTTTCTGGACCCCAGCTGATCCCTTTCTGGGAAACCCTGACCTCATCATGGTCTCTGTCACTTAATCTGTACCATTCCTAGGACAAATCAGGTGCTCTTGAGAGTCCCACCATTCCTTTGTACATTTCTTAACTTCATGAACTTTTAAAAAGCATTCATCAGTGCTGCCTGTCTGAGGAGTCAAACTACAGTAACATCTTAAGTACTTTCCGTTTATTTTTTATTTATCAGCTATAATGACTCTTTTCACTTTCGAATACGTTTATTTGAAAAATTACAGACTATCAAGGAATTAAGTACATCTAAATAGGTTCCCTCTTTGACTGTAAGCTGCTTAAGGTCAGCAATTTTAAAAATCAATATATCAAAATGATTATTAACTGAATGCACAGAAGATTTTCAAGTCCTTGAAATGATTTCTGAACATATCACAGAAAAATAGTTTCTTTAGCCTTTGGGGTGGGAGTGTTGTTCTATTTGTTGATTGGTTTTGCCTCGGTGTGTGTGTGTGTGTGTGTGTGTGTGTGTGTGTGTGTGTGTGTGTTACACAGGCACAGACGTGTGACGTCAGCCTTAGGTTGGTTTCTCAGGAGCCATTGTCTTTTCAAAGTCTCTTACTGGGATCTGGGGCTTGCTGATTTAGCTTTGCAAGCTGGCCAGCGAGCTTTCAGGATCTACCGGTCTCTGCCTCCCCAGTGCTGAGATTACAGTTGCTTGCCACCCTGCCAGCTGTTTATAAGTGTGCTAGGATTGAAAGGCAGATTCTTAGGTTTGTAGTAAGCACTTACTATCTACGCTACTCCTTAGCCCCAACAATCAGTTTATAAATAAAATCTCAGTGACGTGCATAACTGTTATAAATACTCCTCGTGAGTGATTTTTTCCCTCTTTTATTTATTTCTAATAAGTAAGCTGAATTTAAGAATGGGAGAGGTAAGCCGGGAGTTGGTGGTGCAGGCCTTTGATCCCAGCACTCAGGAGGCAGAGGAAGTGGATCTCTATGAGTTCGGGGCCAGCCTGGTCTGCAAAGCGAGTTCCAGGACAGGCTCCAAAGCTACACAAAGAAACCCTGTCTCAAAAAAAAAAAAATAAAAATAAAAAAATAAAAAGGAATGGGAGAGGTGATAGAAGCTGAGAAATAAAATAAGGCTGAGTTATCAGTAAAGGAAATGAATCTCCTGTTTTTGTGACTCATCACATACGAGCTGTTATCTTTCTAGTGATTTAAAATTGGGGGAAATAAATTTTTCTAGTGTCTGGAGACCTTTAGCTATCAACCATGGGTTCATGTATTGGCTTTGTTGCAGAATTTCTATACAAGTATTTGTTCTTTACAAAAATCAATCTCGCTGGGCAGTGGTGGCACACACCTTTAATCCCAGCACTCAGAAGGCAGAGGCAGGTGGATCTCTGTGAGTTTGAGGCCAATCTGGGCTACAGAGTGAGTTCCAGGAAAGGCACAAAGCTACACAGAGAAACCCTGTCTTGAAAAACAAAACAAAACAAAACAAAAAAAAATCAATCTCATGGGAAAATAGTACAGTTGTAAGCTCAGACAGCTAGGGATTTGTATCACTTAAAACAATTTGAATGTTTGTGCAACTTCAACCTAGTGGACCCCATAAAGTCTCCTATGCCTGGCTAGTTGTCTCTCAACTGCTGGTTATTTGCTATTATCTATAGGACCATCACAGACTGACAGACTAAGAATTCTACTCATCTTGGTTATACATTTATCCAGTGAGAGTATTGCAAAGCAAACAAGAATTTAAGAGTGGTAGCTTTAAAATTCAGTTAAAAAAAATCACTTGGGGGCTGTAGAGATGGCTCAGAGATTAAGAGCACTGGCTATTTTTCCAGAGGACCTGGGTTTAATTCCAAGCACCCACATGGCAGCTCATAACTGTCTTTAACTCCAGTTCCAGGGAATATGACATCTTCATACCAATGTACATAAAATAAAGCTAAATAAATTATTTTTAAAAACCACTTGGGTTGAACAGTAGCAGCCTAAGAGAATTACTTTGACCACTAAGTCTTGGTGGAAATACTGCTTGTGAATTAAAAAAATTTTGCTTAGTGAGACATAAACAGTCTTCTTCCCCATTTTTTCCCCTGAGAAAACAGTGTGGGGTACATATGATGTAAGAGATTCTGAGATGTATCTTTCTTTTAAGGAGGAGAGCGCTGTCTTGTTATGTAGCCCAGGTTGGCCCTGAGTGCTAGAATTTCAGACGTTTGTCACCAGATCTAGTGAGAAATACCATATTTCACCTTGGGGTGTTTGCTCTGCAATTGTGCAGAAAGCCAGATGTAGCAGCTGTGTTTCCCCACCACAGTCCCCAGCACCCTGGCCATCCCAGTGCTTGCTTCCTTCTCTGCTAAGCTTTTCCCACTCGGTACAATTTGTTCTTCTCATGTATGCTGCTGGCCAAGCCCTCAACCAATGACCAATGAGCATTAAAGTAGCAATTCCACAGTAGCTGACCCCCAAAGCTCTCCTTGGCTCAAGACGACGACATCTGCATCCTTTGCAATCCATTCTCCCTCCTCTCCTCTCTTTCTCCTAACTTACTTACACTCAAATTCTTACCACCAAGTCAGAAACCCCGGCTATTCAACTGACAGGAGATAGTGTTTATCAAATCTCTTTGAATTTAAGGTTGAATTGCACTTCGACAAAAATGAAATGAAATCGTGGGTTTGAAATGCTGCTTGCTCTGCTTGAGTCAAGCATTCATTCATGGACTTTCACTTCTCCAGGCACTGCTAAGTTTCTGGAGTGACAAAGTCAAACACGTCAATTTAACAAATCAACCAAATAGAAGTTTATACATGGCCCAGAACATGAGCCAAGAATAGAGTTACCACCTTCACCTGAAGGTCAGAGCAGCTTTCCTGGGAGGACGCAACACTTGCATTGGATCATGAAAATTGAGCAGGTGTTAGGCAGATCCACAGGGGTGGGGGAGGGAATGGCAGGCAGGAAGAACAGCGGGGGTAAAGGCAGAAAGGCATGAAACATCAAGATGCATTAAAGAAATGATCTGCAATTAAGTGTGACTGGACGGAAGAGGGGAGAGAAGTGCCAGCATTTTGCTGGGCAAAGGAATTTGGTCTTTTTCCCCATAGGATCTACTTTGCTCATGAGAAAAATATTGTTGGTAGAAGTGGGCATGATGGCTTGGAGTAGAGCCAGATTACAGGCGAAGACAAATTAAAAGGTTGTAATTACTTAAGCACGAGATGGGGAGTCTACACTCAGCAGCTGCATAGTGTGAAGGGGAAGGCTAGAAGAAATTGAAAAGATGAAATTTGATGGGACTTAATGGCACAGATGGATGAAAAAGGCATTGGAATGGCATGGTCAGAAAATGCAGGAGCACGCCCTTCTAAAAAAGAAATGTGTAGGGAAAATTCTTAAGAAAACCCCATTGCGTTCCTAAACCCACACCCTCAATTTCCACAAGGGTCAATGATGAAGTTCTTATGGTTGTTCCTTCAAAGCCATTCATCGTAGTAAACACATATTCAAAGGTAAGCCAAGTCCTTTCACCAGGCAGGTTCCACCTTAGGGAGCCATTTGTGTTTTAACAATTCGTTAACAAAAGACCGATTTGCATGTATAAAATGCTAAGGGATGGAAAAATATTTGGTCTGACCCAGAATGGTAGCAGTTATAAGACCAATAAAAAAAAACAGATATGATTTCATTAGATGACTTGAAAACTAATCTTAGCAATAGATTTGCTTCCCAACAATTGAGTTTTTGCTGATAAGGCGTTGACTCAGCAGATACCCCTTTCCACATTTTTTTTTTTTTTTTGGACAAATAAACTACTAACTCCCCAGGAACATGGGGACTCCTGAGTACTGGTTATTTTGATATGCTGGTGAGTGAGTGATGATGGGATATGTAATAATGGAAAGGTGAAAAGAAAAATAATTTTACAATTGTGTTATGTATAGACTACAAACATTATAGGAAAGTGTCAGTGAACAGGATTCAGTTTATTTCGCCTGTTAAGTGTGCTGGGGTTCCTGTAATGAAAGTGTGGGGTCATGTATCACGAAGTTTGCCCCTTAAGCCAGCTGTTTATCTGGAAAAACACAAAAGTTGTCTATTTGTCCTGACCACTTGAAAAACTACAGAGAAAAGCAAGAAAGCGAGGGAAGAGAAGATGGGGCAAGGGGATCTATCGCATGCTTGCTTCTTACAAAAGGACTAGAAAAGGTGCTCTGGAGGTTCAAACGTTCCACTCCTAGTTCAGAGTGGCTTTGGGATTTCGCACATTTTAGAACTAACAGTACCCAAAGTGGCAGACAGACTCAGACAGAATCAAAACTCTGGTTAGCTTCGCTGCGACTTTCCTCCCTCACATTAGGAGTAAGTATCACCGCGGAGGTAATAGAAAGATCCAAGCTTCCTTCCCACAGGGCCTCCTGCATCTTCAGCAATAAACACAAGGGACACTTTCAGACAGGAATTAGCTTTCAGATGAATTGTCTCCTGCTTCATGTCCTCATCAAAAATCAAATCTTCAAATAGCAAATCTGCCATTCTGTTGATTTCATGTCCACCTTGAATTAAACCACAAAAGGAATTGAGCAAGAACAGCTTCTCCATGGTCATCTCTCTGTCTCTTTATCTGATGGTTGTGTTTATTACTCTATAGTGCTCCATAACACAAGTATGTCTGAGTTTATTCAGTTATTGTCTGGTTTTCTTTTTAAGTAGCTCGAGTGAGGCAGATTAGCTGAACAATACCTGAGTGATTAACGAGCACTTTCAGGATTAATTCTAAATTACTTCTCTAGTGCTTCAAACTGTGTGTGGACACTATGGTCTCACCTCCAACTCTACCTAATCAGAAGCCTCAATGCATATCTGATTGGTTTACTTATTTATATTAAAACAATGTAATTAGCAAGTAAAGACTGAATCTACTCAAGATAAGTATATATAATTTCATATACATACGTGTTGTGTAAATTAATTCACAACTCCACAACCATTCAGGCTATATATTAAATCCATAGATCTTGTCCATGCTGTAATAGACACTTTGTACACTGCCCTTGACCCAAAACCTCCCCATTATCCACCCTTGTCCTCCAGGTAAACACCATTCTCTCTCCATCTGTGAGCATAATATTTTTTGGGTTACTCATGCATATGAAATCACAGTTTTTGTCTTTCTATATCTCCTTTATTTCCTTTAGCACAATAACTTACTTCATCCATATTTTTGCAAGTTTCCTTCTTTTAAAGCTAGCTAGTATGCCATTGTACATACACATGACAAATTCTTCCTGATTGTATTTGCAGGGGTCTAAGCATTTGTATTTGTATGTGTATTTCTCTGTGTGTCCTTGAGGAGGCCAGAGGACAACTGTTGACCCTGTACTGTTGACCTTGATTTTTGAGACAGAACCCCTTGCTTCTACCTGATGCTCACCAATTCAGCAAGGTTGGCTGGCCAGCAAAACCCAGGGATCTTCCTGTCTCTACATCCCCAGCCTTGGGATTACAAGCAAACACCAGCATGTCTAGAGTTCTGTATGAGTGCTGGGGTTCAAACTCAGGCCCACCTGCTGTGTGGCTAGCACTTTCTCACCTGACCCATCTTCCCAATCTCCACAAATTCTGATCTATTAACTTATCAAAAGATACTTGTTACTTCTGTATCTTGGTTACTGTGAACTGAAGAAACTTAATCAAGGCTATTAAAGATGTGAACACTGGAACTTATACCACAGTGATGGAAACTGAAGACTATTTGAATAGATGGAAAATACCCCATGCATATGGACTGAAAGAACTATTATTGTGGAAAAGTCCACTCTATACAGAGAGGTCCACAGATTCAGTACAGTTCCAATCAAAATTCCAATTCTGTTTTTTTCCAGAATATGGAAAGAATATCTTAAATATCTTATTCTGTGTAACTATAGAAGCCAAATAGTTAAAGATATTTTTAAATTTCTTTGTTTTAAACAAAAACAAAGAACCAGAGACATCACACTGATTTAAACCTATATTATAAAACTAGCGCAGTCTAAGTGATATGGTACTTGCATTAAAAACAGACCACTGTAACAAGTAACTGAGAAATAAACTCTCACACATTCTGTTAACTAAAATGTGACAATGTCACCAAAAGTACACTAAGTCTACTTGTTCTGAGGCTATAACAGAATATTTAGTAATTTATAAAGAGTAGGTATGTGGGATGGGGATTATTAAACAGTGACAGCCCTTGCCTACTATGTTAAAGGCCTCAGGATTTATCCTTAGTCTTACACACAAACAAAACAAATGCCATAGATTTATCAAAGTCACAGTTTTAGGGGCTGAAGTTCATGTTAGGCAGTTGTATCTCCTGAGAGCCTGATGTTACACAGCAGAGCAGCTGAAGGGTGAGAGGCCATGGGAAGAGCTGTCAGGATAAAAGAGGTGGTCTTCATTTATAGCCATTTGCTCCTGTAGTAATAAATCCAGGCCCATGAGAACAATATTAAATCTATTCATGAGGGTTGTGCTCCCCATGACCTAAGATTTCATCACATTTCAATATCGTAACATTAGAGTCAACTTTTCTACACCCAAATTCTTTGGGATATACAGAAATGCAGAAGGGAGAGCCTCTTCACTAGATGATATTGGGGAAATGTTCACGTGCAAAACAATGAACTTTAACCCTGTTTCACATCATAAAAAATGTAAGGAATATGTTAAAGGTGTAGGTACAAGATTTAATGGCATAAAAGAAAACTTAAAGGGGTAGTTCCTAGACATTGGCCCTGACAATGCTTTTCTTGCTTATGTTGTCCAAAAGCAGGCAACAAAAGCAAAAACAAGCAAGTAGAAATACACCAGGCTGTTTCTGTGCAGCAAAGGGGAAAACTCAAGGAAAGGTGACCCACGGATTGGGAGACGCAAGCTTAATGGGCATCCTTTTAGAAGCAGTGCGTTCAGAGTCTGGGAAGCAGCATGGGGAGAAGACCACACTCTCCCATGTGGATCAGGCATCTGTCAGGGCAAAAGGAGCCTGCACCTGCAGTCTGTCCCCACAATAAAGGGGAAATACTGGCATTGCCCTTAAAACACCTCACATGTAGAAAACCAAGTTTTTACTAGGACTTTACAAACACTCAGAACATTTCAGGGAATTATTTTTCATGTTAATAGCAAAGTTTATAAATTATGAAAACTTGCACAGTCACATAATTTTATTGCCAACAATGTTTTAAGTATTTTATTTATTAGAGAAAAGTAAAAAGATAGCTACGGTTACCCAGGGTTCTCCTACTGGATTACCTAAAAATGGCAATAGACCCATATATTAGAACATTCAACATGTCTCTTGCTCACTGCTGTGTACCCCAGGCTAGCTTGCCCAAGAGCTTCCAAGGACTGTCTTTTTTCTGCCTTCTGTCTCACCATCAGAGCATAGTGCAGTCAGAAGTTTTCTTGTGTTCCTCCCGGTTCCACAGCCACTCAGACCCAAGTAAACACACAGAGACATATGAATTACGAAATGGATGGTCTATGGCTCAAGCTTCTTGCTAGCTACCTCTGATAACTTAACTCATTTCTATTAATCTGCAAGTTGCCACATGGCCGTGGTGTTACCAGTCTGCTGGCACCTTGCTGCTCCTTGGGTGGTGGCTGGCGTCTCCCCTTACTCTCCTTTTTCCTTTCTCCTTTCACTGTCTCTCTTGGATTTTCCCGCCTGGCTCCATCCTGCCCTGCCATAGGCCAGTGTAGCTTTATTGATCAACCAATCAGAGCAACACATATTCACAGTGTACAGAAAGACATCCCACAGTAGCATAGGGATTATGGATTCCAGCTACTGCATCCATTTATGTTAGTTGTGGGGATCTGAACTCAGGTACAGAATGTCACAAGCACTTTACCTACTGAGCCATATATCCAGCTTTCAGAGACTTTTTCCTGCCCTGTTTATAAATTCACCGGTGTCTTTTCAAAATATTTTAATGGATTCATCATTTATCTTTAAATCTTGACTTGCCTGAAATTTATTTTGATTTGCCAGTTTCCCATCACATTTATTGAGTTTCTATCTGTTATTTTTGGCTTGAAATGATATCTTTAGAATATGATTTCCATTTATATTTGGGACTTTTTCTTTGACCTATATTGTGCTTATCTAATTGCGTTTGCTGATCTCTTCTCACTAGAATATAATGAATATACTGTGGGAGGGAGCAAAGACAGTGCATGCTTTGCTGATAATTATGAGTATACCACTTAAAACAGTAACCGATATATATGAACCACTCCAACGTTTTATGAACATGTAATGATAGATTTACTTTATCTGTCTCCATACAAAAATGTAGACAATAACACATGGACACATCTCCCCAGCTTTGCCCCCACTCTCTCAATATCTTGTTGCTCTTTTATCTTTACATTTTAAAGGCTGAGAATATGAAACTAGGCATAGTGATGGATTCCTATAACCCCACTACTAAGGGAGGTGGAGGTAGGAGCTTCAGAAGCTCAAGGTCCTCCTTAGCTAGCTAGTGAGTTCAAGGCCAGTGTGGGATACTTGAGACAGCTCCCCAAAACAGGAATGAGAAATGAACCTCTTGTCACTGTATTCCACATCCCATTAATTGTAGTTCTCTGTTCATGAACCCAGTGCACCCTCCTTAGCCTTCTGTGTGTGTGCCCAGTACACCTACCTCAGCCTTCTGTGTGTGAGCCCAGTACACATACCTCAGCCTTCTGTGTGTAAATACAGTGCACATACCTCAGCCTTCTTGACATCTCATGCTGGAATAGATTTTATTAAGAATATTGCATATATTTCATGAATTTTATGTTACTGGACTGGACATTGTTAATATAATGGACTAGACATTGTTAATGTAATCTTGACTATATGTATTGTATATACTTATTGGATAGTTTTTCTTGTATTAGTTATAAGCTTTTTTAAATTTTAGACAAAAAGAGAGGAAATGTGGTGGTATTGTGTTCCCCAAAATATTGTGTACCTTAATAAACTTATCTGGGGTCAGAGACAGAACAACCACAATGTTAAACAGAAGTTAGGCAGTGGTAGCACACGCCTTTAATCCTAGCATTTCAGAGACAGAAATCCCTCTGGATCTCTGAGTTCATGGCCACATTGGAAACGGCCAGGCATGGTGACAACGCCTTTAATCCCAGAAAGCACGCCTTTAATCCCAGGGAGTGGTGGTAGAAAGCAGAAAGGTATATAAGGCGTGAGGACCAGAAACTAGAGGCATTTGCCCTGGAGAGGCATTTGCCCTGGAGAGGCATTTGGCCTGGTTAAGCATTCAGGCTTCTAGCAGCAGTTCAGCTGAGACCCATCCTGGATGAGGACATAGAGGCTTCCAGTCTGAGGAAGCAAGACCAGCTGAGGATCCGGCAAGGTGAGATAGCTGTGGCTTGTTCTATTTCTCTGACCTTCCAGTGTTCACCCCAATACCCGGCTCAGGTTTGATCTTATTAATAAGACTCTTTAAGACTCATGCTACAATTTTATATAATAAATTAACTAACATTTACATAATACATTTAATGTGTCATTCAGTTATCATAAGCTCTTCAGTAAGTATTAAGTAATTTAATCATAACAACTTATAGCTTTGGAGTTTTCGTAGCTGGTTTGGCTGATATTAAACAAGTCTCTTGGCTTACTTAAAATGTTTATGTCAGACCCCCTTCTACCTATTACCATCCCCCAACATGAAGCTAATCCTCTACCCTTCAGCAATAGATATGGCTGTAAAGAAGTCTATGCCAATTTATTTTTTCTACCTACATTCCCTAGAACATCACTGCAACCTTCAAAGCTATAGTTTTACAGGCCATATCTGTGTTTGTTATCACTAATTTAGTTTCTTTATAGAATACATAACATAAAATATTGAATAGATTTGTTAGTTCACACAGGTAATAGTTTCCTGTAGTGTATCCACCAAACCTCTGCTCTTTTCCTGCTGTCAGGAAATTTCTTCACATGGTTACTGGCCTGCCCTCACACTTGTGGTTACAGCCTTTCCTCTGGTAGAAGCCCAGTAGAAGTGGGGGCCTCGGAGAAATGGTGACGGGACACCAGGGTCCGCAGCTTCCCTCCACTCTGACTCCGTCTCTCTGAAATGTGTGCCTGGCCTTTTCCGCTCTCTACTGGTATGTTTATTTTCTCATTTCCTTTTAAGTTCTAAAATGGAGGAGTGAATTTTGTTTCACTTGACATTTTTCTTCAAACTACATATGTCTATTTATTTATCTGCCAGGCAGTATTTCAAAGCCTTGATTAAAGCCATCCATCCCCCCTGTACGGATATCTGTATTATTATCTGACAGTGTCATTGACAGATGGGTTCCTCAAGACCACCAGACCACTGTTATTTTACTTTCTGCAGGGATGGTGGCAAGGCAAGTTATATTGAAGAGATATAAAGAATCCCAGAGGCCTACTGTAGAATCAGTGGTAGTCACATTTACTGAGCACTTAGGTTATGTTAGCTACTCTGAACATAAATTAAGTCATTTCATCCTTTCAACAACATTGGAAAATGGGCATATATAGAAGGTAAATAAAAAGCCCAGAGTGGTTAAGTAGCATATTCAAAACCACTCAGGTCCAAGTCACAGAAATGGGATTGAGATCCTAGTGCCCTCATCTAATTCTGCTATCTAAGAAGAAATCAAGCCACATCACACTCTCTGTAGATTGTATGTGCACTTTGAAAAGAAGGCAGAGCCAGTTGCTTCTGCTGAGGTCACCTTGGTCAGCTCTGTCCAGACATCCCATGCACAGCCAACCCAATGACCAGGTTTATGTACATTCTTGCTAAACTGATTTGATTTCCTATTGACCCATCCTTAAGCAATAGAAATAGCTTCATGGATGGCTCCTTTAATAGTTGTCTGCACACTCAGAAGAGCAACAACAGGGCAGGAAAAGGTGAGCTGTCACTCTGCAGGGCTGTCACTTGCCTGAGTGTGTGTTGGTGTGAGAGTAAAGGGCAAGTCAGCCACATAGTTAAGATCACCCCCAGCTGTGAAGGTGGAATGGATGAATAAGCCAATCTCTCTGTATTAGATGGGTGTGGAATTTCTATCACAGGCCCCAATACAGAAGGAAATGTTCATCTTAGACGTTTTTCTTTATGTACCAATCCAGTTGTTCCCTTGGGATCAATCATAAAGAAGTATCATTGGATTCTCTAATTGTGGCAGTCATCAAAGCCATTTTTTAAAAAATAGCAACATTGGTCACAAACTCAGACATTTAATCAAAACCAGAATTCTGGTAAATGGAGTCATTTTCAAATGTGTTTCAGCTGAGCTTTCTGTTGATCACCAGGATCATAAACTGAACCTGAACTTAAAAGGTTTCAGCAAAACTAGTTCAGTGGTTTACAGTGAAGTTAAGATAGAGAGCCTCCATTTCTCCCTGAAGACAATGCACACACACACACACACACACACACACACACACACACACACACCTATACATACCCCAATACTATCACCTCACCTTCCCAAAATATTTTCCAAATCCTACACTGAGGATTGCTCAAAAGTATCTGAAATTTTAAGGTCTAAACTTGGCAATTGTACAATGCTCACAAGGGAGAAAATCCAGGGGAATTAAAAAAAAATTGGCTTAGCAATGTGTTTTGAATACAGGTAACAGAACATTTCTGTGTTGGTAAAACTGCATCAGTAAACTTGAGCCAGGGGAATTCTTGTTAGATGTCATTTAGAAGGCTGTCAGAGTGAAGGGAGGTGTCAAAATACCAGTTGGAGCAGAGCGCTGCCTGAGAAAGACTATTTCCTGCTATATATAAATGAAGACCAAATACAGGAAGTCATAAGGTCATTTCAGCAAATAAAAACCAACCCACCCTGCTGTGTATCATATATTGCAGATACTGGTGCTGGTATTTTGTTCACTGTGAGGGAATCAAAGCCTGACGAAAATTCTTTGACACTTCGCCACCCCTCCCACATGTGAGTAGGCTTGTCACTGCTGTGACTGAGAGATTAAAGCAGAAGTTACACTCAGTGACTTCTGAGGCCACATCATCAAAGGCCAGGCAGGTTCTGCCTTGTTTGCTGGAACGCTTGTTGTGGAGTTCTATGTGCCACACTGTAGCACTCAGTGCCTTTGGCTGCCATATTGGAGAAACAGAACAGTGTACCATCCAAGAATGCAGGTAAGAAAACTAGACTGCCTAGGTTCTAACTGTCCACTGCTTCATAGTATGACTTCAGGACTGTAACTTCAACTCTGCATGCTCCGGTTTCCTCATCTGTTCAGCTGAGAGAAGTGATACTTACATGCCCATCAACTCATCCTCTCATTAGGTCCCTTACACAGCTGCTAAAAGAGCTGATACTTGCTAAATACTTTGAATAATAAAGCATTGAGCACCGGGCTGCTAATTAAAACATGCATGCCCTCACAGATATGCCTCATAGGCTCAGAAGCAGATCCCACTAACGGCGGTCAGAAGAAAATCATTTCTCTTTTGGATTGCAGAGAACAGAGTCCCCTAGGCAGTCATTGAAAGGGCTGTTAAAACTCCGATGAACTTGAGCAGTTCAGACCAAAGGGAATAGCAGGGAAGTTTCTAAAATACTTCTTTTGCTAACATTTCCCTTCCCACATCCCTGATGTTTGCTGTGTTTACATCACAGAGCCAGGTATTGCCCGACTCATGTCCTAACACTAACATATTTGAACTTATAAAATTTACAAGTCTAAAATAGTTACCAGCGTGTACTCTCCCACCCCCACCCCCAGCTTGCCTCACCCTCTGAGGGATTAGGTTATAAAAATGAATGAGGTCATCATTCCTGTTTACTGGATAATCCTACTGCTAAAATTCAGGAAAAGTAGATGAAAGAGGGGACAGCAGAGAACATTTGAGAAAAAAAAAAAAACAACAACAACAGAGAGAGACTGGTAGAGAGATCAAACTAGTGATGACCTGAATTACAGGCAAACACATAGACAGCCTGGTCGGCTCTAATCATCTTTCAATCGGTCTTAAAATATAACTTCATTTGAAAATGATGCTAGAACTCTGTGCTCAAAAAGTTCACTCCAAAGCCAGATCAATGAGCTAATGTAAACACAAAAGCACGTAGCTGCTGAGATACTGAATACGCTTCAGTGTTCTGATCTAGAACCTGCTTCCCTTGGCCTGACAGGCTCAGTCAGAGGGAGGTTCTGTGGCAACACTGGAGGTGGGAGCCGAAGCTGTGTGGTTCTCCCGAGCTCTGTTCTCCAGTTCCCTGGTAATGGGGCCTCCCTGGTGAGTCACTGTCCCTTGGGAATACCTCCTAATGGCGGCTCCTTCCAGTGTGAGCACCCAGATCCTGGCCCTAGGGAGAGCATTTTCTGTTAACCGTAGAGCAGTAACTGATTCTTGCTATTCCCAGTCTCTGGGTGTCCTCATCGCTCCCTCGTGTGTCTTCCCCCCTCCTGCCCCCACTCTGGTCCCTTTCTTCAATGATTTCTGTTTGAATAGTAGAATATCTTTTTTTCCTGACTTCACAGATAGCCACCCTCAGTTCTTTATTATTTCTGACCCAAAATAGAAACAAATGGCATTGTTCAGTTGACCTCACATTTCTATATAAGATGTGTCATTTACCTAAATTAAGGATGTTACAATAGGCGTATCCGTTTTGATTTTTCCCACGAGATAACATGCTTTTGATAAAGAAACAGAATGTCCAGTTGCTCATTTAAGTATTTACATGAGGGATCTGACCAACTGCTCAGATGAGGCCATGTTCCCTTGCATTTAGCTTTTCTATTATTCTTAAACATACTGTTTTCTAATGCTATTGTAACAACTGAGCAGCATGTTAAATACACACAGGGCTTGTGGTAAATAACTCGCTGCTCAGTTGAAGACCTGACTCTCACTACAGGATTTAACAAAAAAATTAGTCTTCACACTGAGGTTTCTTTTCCTCCAATAGACTGTATTGACGCTCAGGACCACCAAGCATCTCACAGCCACAAGCTCCTGTCACCCATTTTGTTTGCTGGTTGAACATGACTTTGGAGGCTGGGTATAGACTATAGGTTAGTGAAGTCATGTCACTGTGCCCACAGGGACCTGCTCCTCAGCATCAGAGAGGGCTTGTTTGTGCGGCAGCTTTACTGCAGCTGGAGAGGTAGCACATATGAAAAGGTTTTCTGTACTCAGTTTCTGGATAAAGCACATTGCATCATCAGGAATTCCTGTCCTCTAACACATAGTGACCAACACGCCTTAATAAGCATTTGCCTTTTTATTTTCAGGTCAATAACGTAATGCTTTCTGTTTATTATAAAACTAGTTTTTTTTTAATTTTCTTTTTTTTTTTCAAGCAGAAGGAAAGACATAAAATAATGATTCTAATCCTCTGACTCTGCTATATCCTTCACACATGTCCCGAGTTAGCTGAGCTTAGTGTGTCAGGGCAATGTCTGCCTTAACATAAGGCAGCATTACCCAGGCACCACATCTGGCAATAGCACTTGTTGTCAAGGGAAGAACCTTGCGTATCTTTCCATGAGGTTAGATGCTCTTGGAGAGGGCAGGAAATTGGCCCCATGCAGAGTCAAGGACAGCATCCTCTTAGCAATGGAGGGGTCAAGAGCCAAAAGTTCAAAGTTATCATTGGTTAAAAATCACTAACATCAGGAACTGAAAGGCACAGATGTAGCCAACAGGATGAAGCCCATCCCAGAAAGCCAGAGGATCTGTATCCAACCTGCAGAGCGCAGCAGAACCATCCAGTCCCCATCAAACACTGCGGAGAAAGAGGGAGGAGAAGTAGAGGAAGGTTTTGCACATAAGCTACCAGTATACTGAACCAAGAGATCTAGCCCCAGGGCTGCATTGAAGGAGTTGCTCTTTAGTGTGCGTGGCTCTTAGCTGCAGAGTTACCTTGTTTCTTTAAAGTGCTTCGATATCACAGGCCATGAAAAGTCTCCACCAGAAGCAGTAGCCCCAGAGGGGTTCTGAAATGCCATAAGGTAGAGCAGGATGTTTTAGCACTCAGTTCTCCATATGGGTGGAAGAGCCTTTAGCCTCTCAGTGACAAAGAGCAGATGGGTTTTCTCCAGGGAACAAGGAACTCTGTGTGTGTGTGTGTGTGTGTGTGTGTGTGTGTGTGTGTGTGTGTGAGAGAGAGAGAGAGAGAGAGTGTGTGTGTGTGTGAGAGAGAGACAGAGAGACAGAGAGAGAGACAGAGAGACAGAGAGAGACAGAGACAGAGAGACAGAGAGAAAGAGAGAGAGATTTGGCAACATTGGATCTTCATCAATGTGCTACACCAAGACAGTGGGGTGTCCTTGCCAGAAGAGGTAAATGCTCTTTGTTGCATTCCTGGCCTTGATTGCCACTGTTATCACACTTATAATTTATTTTGTTAATAGACAATAAGATAAAAGCATGTATTATGCCAACAGTGGTATTGAGTATAGGGACCAGATGAATCTGTAACATCTACACATTCTAAAGCTAATGTTTTTACAGCTTAGTCATTCACATAGAAATCACCTGCATGGCTGCTATAAGCATTGCATTTCGTGCCTGAGATAAATATACTAGAAGGGTGAATGACACTGAGTTTGTCAGTGACAATCTACAATGTGAACAAGATCACTTTGGGGAGCATCATTACATTCACTCTATTCTGTGACAGCCATGTGGATATACAGAGACAGCCATTGACTCAGCTCAGGAATGGCCCGCTCAAATCATCAGGGTTTATATGACTGGTCCAATTGCATTTTCGTAAGAAGGCTGAGTGACACAGTCCTTACTAACTTTGGAAATGATTGTAGAATTTTGTATGAATGCTAGAACTGGGGACATGACCAATGACCTCTTAGAATCTGGCAGGTTTAGACAGTGGTAAGTTAGACAGTATATGCTGCTGAGCAGTCCAGACTCTAAACAAGCAAGTGTGGGTTGCCTCCATAAAAAACATTGTCTTAACAAGTCTCTGCTTGATCTGTAAACTCCTTAAACACACACACACACACACACACACACACACACACAGACAGAGAGAGAGAGAGAGAGAGAGAGAGAGAGATGGAAATACTACTCTAAGGAATCCTGAGGACAATATCACAGCTCCTCCTATAGAATGTTTTAAATAGACTACAGAGTTAGGTTCAAAAAGAGAGGTCTGATGTTAGAGCAGACCAGTTTAAACAGAAAAAGCATACACGCTGGGATCAGCCGCAGCAGTGAGGATAGTGGGCAACACAGGTCCAAAGACAGCTAAAATTAAGCCAGTGAATGGGATAATATGGTTCCGCCAGGTGGAAAGCACCTTTCTGCCAGGGTGTGGGGTCTTGAAAATTGCAGTGTGATGGATGAACTGCCAATCACATATGGTCTAAAGCACAAGTAACTTAAGAACCAAGCCTACTTTTTGGATGGAGCACACACACACACACACACACACACACACACACACACACACCCCGCCCCAGCCTTGACAGTCCTATTTTGTCATTTCTTAGTTTGGATCTTACTACAGGAAACAAAGTCCAGAGATGAATTCATCGTATTAAATATCGGGATTTCAAATGTTGGTTGATTAATCTCTCTGTGCCCCCTCATCTCCTAATTTGTTCTTCTCTGCTGTACTCTACTTTGCATCCTTGGAGGTGATATCTCTGGGTGGAGTCATCCTGTTAGGGAACTTGTGGTTTCTGACTTCTGGGTCTACTAGCCGGAGGCTGGAGGCCAGGAAGAAAGAGCTCAAGATTTCCTTGCAGCCTTCCCCTTTTCTCATGAGCTTTATGCTCTAGGGTTATCACTCTGGGCACCGCCACTTCCTTCCATTGTGCCTTCATACCTCAGGGTGCTCACAGTTCCTTGTTGCTGGTAGATCCTGGGGTCTCAGTATCTTTTATCATTTCTCCTAGCTGCCTAGCTTGTCTTCCTCTGCTGCACACAGTCTAGGCATTAAACTCTCTATAGCCAAAGCCTTTGTTTAGGCTACTTAGCTCCTGGCATTATGATAAGAAATAATAATAATAGTTGAAGTTCAGTGCTCTCTACAGACCAGGAAGTATAGTTTGCATCTGTCTTCTTATGCGACTCTCACATCAACTTAGAAGTAAGGAGTTGCTTTTTATCATGCAACTTTGATTAGGGAAGTTAAAAGCTTAGAGAGATTAAATCGTTTCTCTGAAGTTACACTATGTAAGGGACCAACTTAAGACTCAAACTCAGGTCTCTCTGAAGATATGATAGAAATGTAGCACATCCAAAAAAATTGTGAGATTTTTGAGATGGAAGAAGACTGGTTTCTTCTGTGAGCCCCAAGGGCAGAATCACTCCAACAATGGAGAACTGTGCCCACAGGTTTCACAGTTGGCTGCCAGTGCAGTGAGAGGCAAGTTGCCACGGAACTTCTGATCTATAGGTTTTGGCAATTTCTGCAATGAGAACGCACCCTCCATGGCTCATGCCAAGCTATGAAATCTGCACCACCAGGCATGAAGTTGGGAAGACCAACGCACAATCAGCCAGCAAGTTGGCCTGAGCAGATGTAGATTTTGTTTAAATAAAAAGAAGAGCCATCCACATGAGTGAATCATTATTCTAAGTACCAGAGGTTTAATAAGCTGTCTCAGACTTTATAGAGAGGATTGCTGGGCTTGACAGGGGCAACCATGGCATTCAATGATTTGAGTTAGGGTTATATGAAGTCTATATGAAAGGGAAAGAGATTGTTGCAAGAATCTAAATCAATGAGAAGTAAAGA
This sequence comes from Peromyscus attwateri, assembly GCA_902168425.1. Lineage (NCBI taxonomy): Eukaryota > Metazoa > Chordata > Mammalia > Rodentia > Cricetidae > Peromyscus > Peromyscus attwateri. The sequence goes on along the minus strand of CABHPP010127592.1, from coordinate 21,928 downwards.
AAGACAAGAAGGGGGAAAAATCAAAGGAACTAAGTTTCTTGATCCCAGTTCCTAGCCCTGTATGAACTTGAACAAATTAATAATTACAACCTCCAAGCCTTTGTGTTTTCATCTCTAAAATGGAGGTAATAATTCTTCCTTTTCTTTTTTTTTTTTTTTGGTTTTTCAAGACAGGGTTTCTCTGTGTAGCTTTGCACCTGTCCTGGAACTCACTTGGTAGACCAGGCTGGCCTCGAACTCACAGAGATCCGCCTGCCTCTGCCTCCCGAGTGCTGGGATTAAAGGCGTGCGCCACCACCGCCCAGCTTCTTCCTTTTCTTGGTACATGGTTAAATATCAAAGCCTCAGAAAAGTCATAAGTGCATTTTCTACAACTCTCATTCCTATACATCCATCATACTCATACCTAGGACAAGTAGCCTACATGGAAATAATTTTGTAAACATATATACTTATCAAATTAACATCTAAAATTTCTATTTTATGGTTTGAGTTGTAATATCAAAAATGTATATAATACATTGAGCTGTATTACAATGTGGTTCCATGGCAATTGGCAGGAAATTAAGGCAAAAAGAGAAGGAAATCTAATAGACTCTTGACCAGGTCTAGCTGAAGGCCAGAGGCCCATTCTGAGACACTCCTATTAGAAGCCAAGCCAGCTGGAATTGGTTGGTAACCCTGCCTCCAGTTCAGTGCTATCAGAGGAAACAAACCAGCCACCTGCCAAATTGCTTTTGGACGCACCAATCTAGGCTGGCACCGTACAGCAATACTCCAGAAGAACAAAATTGGAGTCCTCCTTTCCAAGCCCTGCATCATTTTAAGGGTCAGAGTCAGCATGTGGTTCGCCAGCTTCTCTTAGCCTCTGCAAACCATGCCCAAGTCTTCCAGGAAAAAGAAGAAAGCCCCGCGACCCATCACTTGCTTTGTTCTCCTTTCCTGGTGCCCTTCTTGAAGCAGAGCTATTTGGGCCATAACTGCATCCATGGTGGCAGAGAGATGCCAGCCTCAACTACATGTTAGATGTCTTTCTTGACTTAGGACAGTGAGCAGATAGAATGATGGAGAGTATACAAAAAGCTACTACTGACCAGCCTTGGGTCAAAAGGTTTCATTCACTACAAAGAACTCTAATTCAACTACAGAGGAGACATCCTCCTCAATTTTAATTTTTAAAGTTCATTTTTGAAAAAAAAAAGTTTATTTCAAGTGTCGCTACCTAATGTAGGATACAGCCAGATTCCATAGAGGTAGACAAGGAAAGACAGGTCATTCATTGCTAGACCAGAATAAAGGTCTACAAGGCATTTTGAATTTCAAGATGGAAAGACTAAGATCTCTCCCAATGACACTGAGAAAGAAATTGTCCTTTTGTTTCATTCATTTCCCCCTGACTTTTCTCTGTGTGGTCCTGCTGGGTCTTCACTATAGCTCTCTGTCCTTGTCTTACAAGTGTGAAAATGGAGATTCCAAATCACAGAGAAACTTTTTAGCTGACAAAGAACACAGCTGGTAGGTGCTGCTGTACTTTGGCCCTAAATTGTTCCCAGCAGGCTCATGGCTTTGAATGCCTGGTCCACAGCTGGTAGTGCTGTTTAGCAATGTCATGAAACTTTTGGAAGGCTGCACCTAGTCAGAGCAAGTGGAAAACTGGGGAAGAGTGGGACTGGAGGTTTATATACAGAAACACCACCACCACCTCACCTTCCTGGTCTGCTGAGATGTGAGCAAGCTGCCATAATACACTTCCACCACCTTGAAGTCATCCACTATGTTTGGCAGATCCCTTCAAACCATGAGCTGAAATAAACCCTCCTTTCCTTAACTTGCCTCTTGTCAAGTATTTGGTCATAGTGATTGTTACATAGAGCAGTGCCCTATCATACTATAGAACTATTTCAGCTAGTGAATCTTCCTGTTGATAGATCTGGGTCTATTTGGTTTTATAGGTACCTTTCTTGGTATGCCAATAGGCACTATAGGTAGCTATTTTATCCCCTACACCAGGGAGTTTCCTTTTAATCTAACATTTCAGCCTGTTGGAGTACAAGGGGCAAAGTACTCTCTTCTGTAACTACTTCCTGCTGAGAATACAATGATTTTGTCAGGGCCCAGGAAGGTTGGAATGCTAGTCAAAGGCAAGGAGGGAATTAGGCAGTGGGGCATCAGAAGCATCTGGTTCACTGACCTAGCTGAAGAGACAGGAAACATTCACATCAGCTAAACTGGTCCACTTTACCTTTTTAGCAAATCCAGGGTTCTCAGTTGTTTGGAGCATGTTGTGGTGAGCAGCTGAAGTTTGGATGTGTCTATCAGCCAAGTGGAAATCTGCTGAGACTGATATAGACTAGGAACAGAAGTTAAAATTTAGTAACTTAAAGGAAAGTCTTACATTTGGAGCTTTCAGGCCCAAGGTCCTAGTAATTAGGGGAGAGGAAGAGTCCCAAGACCAGGAGAGAGAGAAAGAGAGAGAGATGCCATCCTCAAGAATAGACAGATAAGGCAACTTAGGCTGTACTTACTTGGAGTCCTTTTGATCTGTGAAGTGGATCCAAGTCTTATGACTCCCTCAATTTTCTGAAGCTTACGTGAATATTTCAGTTTACAAAAAGACACAAAAATTTTAGATATATTAGCATTACTAATCTGTACTAAAATCCACAGTGTAGAAAAAGTAGGTAATTGGTATCTGTAAAACAGCTGGAGTAGACTCACACTTTTGAGTCCTAGCAAAAGCTATAGATTTGGGTTAAAAAGCATGAACATTTTTTCCTCTGTCCAGAGACCTAGATATAGATTTGACTGAAATGTTTTTAGCCAAATGAGAAGCATCTTTAAGTCTATTCTTAGAAGACAGTCAAGAGAAATCTAAAATCCTGATCTTGTGACTGAAAAGTAAGTAGTAAATGCTCTACCAGCTTATCAGAACTCCATTAATCAATGTTGAAACTGAACCTTTAAAATCTTAGTGTCACAATAGCGTATAATGGGGAAAGAAATCTGAAACATTTCCATTTTCATATACCTTAAATCACTTACTTATATCTTTATAACTTGCATTTACATCTTAAATAACTTTCTGAGACCCACAAAACTTACTTAAGCTTTCATATCCTCAAACATTCATGTATCTTAGACCCTTAGACCTGACATAGACTCTCATATCCTCAGACCTTTATATACGTTAAAACATTTTCTTAGACCCTCAAAACTTGAATAGACTTTAATATTCATTCTTTCCATCTAATCATTTACCAGAGACACGAGCAGTTATTACAGAGAACAATCATTTCAAATTATGTTTCTTAAGTGGAAAGTTACATCTGAAACCTGTTTATCTTTTAATATGAAACCTGGTAGCAAGGCAAGCCCACTTGCCTTTTCTCTCCTGGAGAAAAGCTCTAGAAAAAGCAAAGCTTGATTTTTACATATAAAGTGAACTAGCAAGGCAGTTGCAGCCTTGGGGAAGAACCTGGTTGCCTGTTGCTGCTAAGTTAACCAAGCCATCAATACCATCAGAGATCTGAGAAGGATAAATTATAGCAGGAAGTATAATCCAAATGGCCCACATATCAGTTAAAATGGCAGAGACTAGTCTATTACCTAGATGGGCATTCCAGGCTCCTGTGTTCTCCATGGTATTAGAGGCAGAGGTACCATGACAGCATCAATCTTCAACTGCCAGACCTAGAAGGTGAGAGGCTTCCTGTGGAGGAGGAACATGGGAGAGACTGATCTTACTTTGTCTAGGCAAAGTGGGGCAATCAATCTTCAGTGTCCTGCTTGTCCACAGTTTGGGCTGGGTCCTGGCAGCAGGTGTTGTAATAGGGCACTCTTGCCCAGTGGTTAGCATTACCATAATCCAAGTGGAGACATCATGGTGTCCAAAGACATCTTCTTTGGAGACCTTGGGGTCACTATTAGGAGCTGTGAGTTTCTGTCTGTCATAGTAAGCTTTTTCCATTAAACATTTTAAACCCCATATTCATCAGATCTCTGACAAGTTTGAGGACCATTATCTATTAATTGTATCTGAGCTAAACAAACCTAGGCTTAACCTTGGATACATACCTAAGATGATTACAAGTTTGATTATTATAGATGACTAACCACTTTTAATTATACATTACTTTTTAAAATGAGCTGCATAGGTACAGAACCTTAAACAAGAGTATATATATATATACATATATATACACAGTATAACAAAAATAACCTTAAATTTGTATCAATATGCAAAAATCCATATAAACATGAAATATTTGAGACTAGTAGTTGGTTTTTGAGTTTAAAAGTAGATTCAATAATCTATCCTTTTATCCTATCATTTTTATTTTAAAAGTAGATTTAATAATCTACCTTTTCCTATATCCCCATCCCCACTTTTTTGGAAAAAGATCCCCTAATCTAACCTCCTTTGTTTAGTTTCCTCCTTGACCATGGCCCAGTAACAACTTACAATCAACTCCCCTAAGCAATGACAAACACCCACCGAATAACCACAAACCACCTACCTCACCTCTTAGGAATGTGGGCATCATGTTCTCTAGACTGCTTCCTGTTGTCTGGGGGTGATGGCATCTCTATGGGACCCTTAGAAAATTGGGATAATGGTCAAGTCCTGAGAGAGCTAGCTGTATTATTTTTTGTTTAGTCTCTGTGTGATGGAAAATTGTAGAGCTTATCTGAAATCTTGGCTGGAATAATCTGTGAGGCTGGACCATCTCAGCTAGCAGCTTTGAAGTTGTTCTGGATGTAGATTTTTGAGGAAACTGTAACTGAGGCATTCTGAGACTGGATTATTTGGGCTACTTGTCTTATCTTTATTTGTGTCCAGTCCTTTTGTTCTGAAAACACACAAACTTTTAAAGGTAACATACATATCTGTATTAACACAAGTAAGGAATGTGTGATGTGCACAAGTCAGCTGAAGATGATTTGTTTTATATTTGAGCAGGTAAAAAAAGATCTGTCAACTTTATAAGTCCATTTGGACTGTACAACCAAACTGTTATGAGGACTCTGTAGCCAACAAGATTTATCATGTCTCATCCAGTCTCAGAGCTGTTACCATGTAGAGGGATCAGCATACACATCACCTGTCCTATAGTCTTTCCTGGCTTCCTCCCTCATGTCTGCAGCCAAAATCCTCAGGAGGTCTCCTTAGTCAAATTTGATCTTTATTAATTTTTAAGGAATCCATAGCCTTTTGATTTCTGTGGAAACAGAAGTGCAACCTTCCCCAATGCAATATATTTCCTGACTCATTATGAAGCCAAGACATCCATAAAATATATAGACTGGTATAATTCAGCAGTTCCTTCCACAATCCAATGTCTCTCAGCAGCTACTGTTCACTCATCAGCATTTCAAAAATTCAAAGTCAACAAAGCAACATACACGGTCCAGCTGCCCTGTGTATTTCCTATCCTTATATAGTTTATTTTTTTAATATTACTTTATTCTTTCTTTAAAGACTTTATGTTAGTCAGATTTTTCTTAATTATCCTTAACAGTTTACAATAACTTACTAGCTTTCATAAGACTAGGACTTGCTGGGGTAGGGCTTGCTAGCAGGGACTGGGGAGCCTAGAAGCTAGCATTGCCCTTGACAAGTTAATAGGCACCACAACCATGTATTGATGGAAGGGCCACAAGTTCCTTTGGCCAGAGATAAGAAGAATGACTCCCTTTTTAGCAAGCCGGAATTTGTTCAAGCCCCTGAGGAAATGGGAGCTTTTGTCTAAAAACCTGATCCTGGGAAAGGATTTTATAGCTTTATCTCTGTTAAGTTTGTCCCTTAAAAAATAATTTCTGGCCGGGTGGTGGTGACACACGCCTTTAGTCCCACCACTCAGGAGGCAGAGCCAGGTGGATCTCTGTGAGTTCAAGGCTAACCTGGTCTACAGAGCCAGATCCAGGACAGGCACCAAAGCTACACAGGGAAACCCTGACTCAAAAAAAAAAAATCTGAATTGAAGCTCCTTTAGTATAAACCTTTTAACTCATAAACATAGTCCACAGAGAGACTGGGAAATTTCCTGATCCTTTTATACTACAACAGAATATAAGAGTTTCTTATATGACTCATTTTACCAACATAGCTTAAGCTTAACAAAGTTAGCAAAGATAAGGATGCTAGACATACATTCTTTGGCATGAATAGACATTAGGTAAGGAAAGACATTCTCTAAGGTAGTGGTTCTCAGCCTTTCCAATGTTTTGACCCTTCAGAATCATTCTCCATATTGTTCCTGTTGCTATCACACAACTGCAATTTTTCCATTGTTATAAATCTCAATGTAAACATCCAACATGTAGGTGGTCCTAGGCTACCCCTGTAAAAAGATCTTTCAGCTCCTAAGGGGTTGAGACTTGTAGGCTGAAAAGCTACTCCAAGCCCTTTGCCAGACTGCTTAAGTCATTGTCTTGCTACATCATAAGGTAGGAATATCCCAGTTTCTGGTGTTTAGTATTTGGTGCTCATAGCTGTGGCCTTAATTTTTAGCTTTTTATTTATTAAGTTCAAATATTAATAATATAAAACATTTTATAAACTTAAAATGTCCCATAGCCTTATAAATTTAAATATTTTAAAAACTAATCTTTAAAAAATATCCAGTTTTCTGTAAAACTCTAAAATTTCCTCTTATATCAAAAAAAAATAAAGTACCTTTTTTTTTTTTAACTTCAAGAGGGAGAAAACAGGGCATAAGCACAATCTGCATAAGGCAAAACCAAGTTCCAACAGTGCAAACAATTTAAAGCCCAATTTTCTGGGATTCATTCACAATCACTCTGGTTTTCTAGAGAAACTTGGATCACCAAGCCTCTTTGGCCTCACTCTCGACAGCATATACATAGCCTGCTCTATTTCATTGTGGCTGATGCTTCTGGTGACAATCACATGGCTCTAGCATTTCAAAACTGCTAAGGTCCACCATTGCAACTGGGCTCTCTTTAGGAATTCTACCTGCCATACATTTGCAAACCTCAGATGTTCCCCATGATCCCTTCTTGTCTTTAAAACCATTATCACCTGGTGACTCTTAAATTACAAAGCTTTAATACCTTATTAAACAAGCATTGTTTTAAAATACTATCCTTCATAAACCTTGTTTTCAGGACAAGACAGTAATTACCACACAAAAGTCCATCCTAATCCAAAATATCTTGGAGACCTATTGTTGCCACCTTGGTAGACCCACTCCATATAGTCTCCTTTAATCAAGATGGCAGTGAAATCACATGACACCCATCTTCTCTAGCCCTAGCAAAGATGGCTGCCAGACATGTGGCAGCCCAAAGATGGTGACGTCACATGACTTTATGCCCTGGACAGGAGAATATGGAGGCCTCATTGAACCCCCTCCACATCCCAGAAAGGGATCCCACAAAACAGTAACAGACGATCATTCACCAGGAGGCCTCCATAGGTGCTTGCTGCATTTCTCGGCATGGCAGTTTACTCCAATAGTCTGAAAACTGAAGGCAGCCTAGGAGCGTTGGACCATCTCAAAGCATGTGGTTCCTGAAGCAGCCCCTCACCTCCTCAGTTCCAGAGTGAAGATCTAGCTTTAGATTTTGTGTGGGTGGTCTGAATCTCACTGGGGGCCTCCAGAAGATATTAATCCCGCTGATTGATAATAAGACCACTACCATAGTTTAAAGCCAAATTTGAAGAAAGCTTTAGTTAAATACTGACCAGGTGGATGGGCTCTGGCCAGGTGCATACCCAAGTTCCTGGAAAATGGGCTAGAATCAAGTATGGCAAGGGCTTTTAAGGGAAAATCCATAATTCACTGCATTTCCCATTAGGTCCAATCAAGGGCAAGCATACATCCTGACATACTTCCAGCCTATAAACAATCAGGGTTAAGTGTATATCCTGACGTATTTCCTGCCTGTGAACCTCCCGCCCACATGTGATCAAGCACATCTGGTGCAGATGGGTCAAACAAACTTGTTTAGGGGAGTGAAAAACAGGGGACTTGTTATCTCCCATAAACAACAGCCTCCAGCATTTCAGGAAGTATCTGTCCTTGGGCAAGGGGCTTGCAGATAAGAGGCATTTTCGTTTTGTGGATCTCTAAAGCATAGCAATTAAAACTTAAAATGTAACTTTGGCTCTCACATGATGAGTAACATAACACAGTTCTGAAACTGGAACAGCCCTAACCTTAAGACCTTTGTTTTTTGTTTTTTGTTTTTTTTTAATTGTAACCACATCACTCAATATCCTACACTATTTAAGTTCTTGAGTGGTTTTAATCAGTATTGAATATCCACACTAAAGCTGCTAGGCATCAGAGTGACTGGACAAATACTACAAAGTCCAGCTCAATGGGAGCCTGGTCCACTCTCCTCTGAAGTAGGCTCAGTGGGTTTGTGTGTGTGTACAAAAAGAAGCCAAAGAGTTGTGTGCTATCCTGGGAACTCTGCCTCTGGGTGAAAACACAGAGGAAATCTGGTGCCTTGCCAGGTACAAATGAGGTAGCTCCATGTGCGAGTTGCACAAAACTCAGTACATGAAGAAGGGTGGAAGAAATGTTGTAGGAACAGCAGTAGAGAAGAAAGTCTTCCCACAAGGAAGACGTGATGACCAGCTTGGCTCCGGTTAGGTTAGGGGATGATTGGAAATGCACAGAAATGGAAATTAGCATGTGGGAGACATGCACAGTAAACTTACAAAGCAATTTCACTGAAGAGTAGAAGCAAGCATTGAAAACTGTGGGCACTCTCCAGGATGAGGGTCCACTGCGACTCTCAGACATTGCCTGAAGGGTGCAGATTAGCTATGGAAGTTTCCAGAATACTATCAGGGTCACAAGTATGTATAGCTCTGGGTGTACTGTGGAAAGTAGGAACAGAATACCCCACAATACAAAACAGGAAGTTCCCAAACAGGATACCAAGCTAAAGAAGCCTAGAACAAGAGTGCATTCAGTAATTAAATTCATGTTAGTCTCTAATGCAAGAATTTAGGTCACTGAAGTTTGAACAGTTCCTGGAGAGACATTAAGGGGATTTCTGGGATGTTTGAATATTCTTTTTTGTAGCCTGATGCTTGTAACACAGGTGTGTTCAATTTTGGAAAATCCACGAGGCTATATACTTGAGAAGTGCAAAGCATAATGGCACATGCCTGTAATCACAGGTCTTGGGAGGCAGGAGCAGCAGAATTTTGAGTTTGAACTCAATCTGCACTCAAGCTGAGGCCAGTCTTGGCTACCTAACAAAAATCTGTCTAGAGTGGAGCATGCACGTGCTTACCTGCACCCTCCCCATCTCTCTCGTGAGAAGAGGGGCTGATCATCTTTTCCTCTGTCACTAGTGCCCTGTGCTTGATTGCAGTGGGTTCCTGAGAATCTAGCAATGGCTCTAGGGAAATGTGTTGGGGGTGGAGCATAATTTCCTCTTCTAAGCTCCCCGCCTCCTTCTCTCTGCATCTCCAGCCCTGTCTCCTCCTACTAAAAGATCAGCCAGCCAACCCCCACCTGCCTAATATATATTTCTATCTGAATATGACTAGGTTTGCATCTGGGTTCTGAGTACAAACTACAGTACTTGACTCTTAAACTTATGCATAGTTTCATTTTCTTGCTCAAAAATGAAATGAAGAATGCATCAAAACTAAGGGAAAAAAATACCATGATTTGTGAGCTAACTCATATGAATACAGTTTCTTCAGCAACAAGAAGTATTTGGTATGTTCCTCTATTATTGAGATCAATTAATGTGCCTGGATCTGGATGACACAAAATAGTTTGAATTAAAGTCAAATAATTGCCATTTGGAGTGGACATAAACTTTCTTGAGGGAAGTGGTGAAGGAGGATCACAAAGTAACTAATAAACTCTGAAACAAAGCTGATATCTAAGACTTAAGCTTCAGAGGTCTTCCAAAAAGAGCCTTTTATCCAGAGGTGGGGGGTGAGAGGAAGAAGAAAAGGAGGAGGAGAGGAAAGGGAGAGGGAAGAGAGGAATGGGAGAGAGGGAGAGAGAGGAGGAGGAGAAAGAGAGAGAGGGAGAGGGAGAGAGAGAGAGAGAGAGGGAGAGAGGGAG
>CABHPP010127591.1:0-67798 GCA_902168425.1 Peromyscus attwateri | reverse complement strand
GAGGTGAGGCAACGTTGATTTTGGCTGAACAGCGTAAAGCCAGCAGAGTCATTAAGTGACGTAAGCTTTTTATTTTTTTCCTTTCTGTTAAAGCTCTCTGGCACAGCTGGGTATTCTGGTGTCAGAAGAAAAGAGAAGAGCCTTTCTGAAGATCCGGTCCAGGGGATAGAAGAAATTTGGAGCATATTCCAAAGGTGCAGCAAGGAACATCGACAACAGTCCTCAGAATCCAGACAAACTTCCTGGCTTTGTGTCTCTTTTCAGTTGTTCAGAGCTTGGGTTTTGCTAGAGGATGATGAGACAAGGCACTAAGAGGGCGAAGAAGAGTGTATTGGATCCCTGCCTCTCCTTCCAGCTGGAAAGATCTTGAGTCCACCAGAAGCATTATAAAGAAGACTGAAGAGCTTATCTTACTTAGCCTGGTCCCGGATGCTGTTGAGTTGAGGATTCCCATCTGTTTCACCAGGACTTTTGGGAAGCACTTTCAAAAGCATAGAAGGAAGCAGGACTTAAGGACTTGTCTGCATTAGTCATGTGCCAAGTTACATTTTGAACAATGGGGCAAGTGAAGGACAGCTTTGTCACCTGGATCTAAAGGGAACCTAAATTCTTTGAGCTTACATATGTGATGCTTGGGAGATTATAAAATCAGTCTTCCAATATAAACAAACTTCTGAATTCTTTTCTTTTGAGGGCTTCAGCAAACACAAGTTCCCTGCCAAAAAAAGATTAAAGCCTTTTTTATTTATTTATTTTTTTTATGAGTGCTTTTGGGGCTAATGTGAACAATAATGTCTTGGAAAAGAAATTATTTTTCAGGAAGCCGTGGTAGTGTTCAAGGGATGTTTGCACCTCGAAGCTCAATGTCTATTGCCCCCAGCAAAGGCCTCAGCAATGAGCCAGGGCAAAACAGCTGCTTCCTCAACAGCGCCCTGCAGGTAAGGCCACCTCCTTCTTTGTGACAACTGATATTTAGTTCATAGTTCTGTGTTTGCAGAAACTTTCAAATGTGATAATTGACACTTTCTGAAGTCCATAACCTGAGATCATATTTTACATTTGTGATCTTAGGCAAGACTCTTTATCTTTTTGATGTCAGTTACCTAATTTGTAAATTGAAGATTAATTATGATAGAAGTATTATTAATCTGTTTCAAAAATTTTAGACTGTATTTGAGAATAGTGTCTTTTTATTTTCCCATGTGCCTATGTTGTGATGTGTGTGGGTGCACGTGTGAGTGTCTGTTTTCTCTGGCAGATTCTTCCTTCTCTGCCTACCCAGCAGTGAGATTACAGCCAGGGCTGCCATACACACTGGGAGGGCATCCCTCACCCCCACATTTCCCCGAGTACTCTTGAGTAGGAGTAGCTGGAAGTACTAGTTAGAAGGATAGAGTGGGGAAAACAAATAGAAAATGCAGGGTAGACTCGGGGAGGGCCTGGATCCTAGTCCATTGGGCCCCGACTGTCTCTGCCCTAGGGTATTTAAAGGACTACCAAGGGGTGGAGCAAAAGACCTCCCCCAGAACAGCCAAGTGCAGACCATCTCAGACACCTGGTACTCAGGCCTGTGGTCTAAAGCCACAATGTGCTCCAACAAAACACCCTACGTTTTCCTAGGTGCTGGGATTTGAACTCTGGTCCTCATGCTTAAGTAGCAGGTAATTGACCCTCTGAACAATCTCTCCAGCCCCAAGTTGATTTCAAGTAGCAGAAACTCTAGGTATTCCAGGGCAGTTGTATTGTTGTTTTCTTCAAAAAGATTGTTTTTATTATTTTAAACTCTGTATAGGTGTGTGTATGTCTACGTGTGAGTATAGGTGCCCTTGGAGACCAGAGTCATTAGATCCCTGGATTACAGCTGTGAGCTGCCGTGTGGGTGCTGGCAATTGAACCTGGATCCTTTGGAAGAGCAGGCAGTGCTCTTAGCCACTGAGTCATCTTTCCAAGATTCTCTCCCTACCCCCCACCCCCATTTTGGCTTTTCAAGACAGGGTTTTTCTGTGTAGCCCTGGCTGTTCTTGAACTCTCTGTAGAACAAGCTGGCCTTGAACTCAGAGATCCACCTGCCTCTACCTTCTGAGTGCTGGGATTAAAGGTGTGCGCCACCATGCCCGGCTCACTGTGGCTTCTTAACACAGAGATACACTTGTCTCTTAGAGATATATATCACACACTCAGCAGCCCACTATTACTGTTTATCCTATTGACTTAAGGAACTGTCACAAAGGTAAAAGTTTAACATTATGGTTCAAGCTTTTAATACAAATTTAAAGGTATTCTTCCTTTTCTTATGGAGGCCATTAATTCTGCACCATTTATTGATGAGTTAATTCTTTACATGGAACCTGGCCTTACATTTGCTAAAGTGTTCTACCACGTGTCTAATCCCCCCAGCCCAATTCTACAGTTTATAATCCCTAAACTTCTTCTTCAACATCACATTTGATTTTTATTATAAGATACTTTCCTTGAATGACTTTTTTTTTTTTTTTCTCGAGACAGGGTTTCTCTGCGTAGCTTTGTGCCTTTCCTGGAACTCACTTTGTAGACCAGGCTGGCCTCGAACTCACAGAGATCCATCTGGCTCTGCCTCCAAGTGCTGGGATTAAAGGTGTGTGTCACCACTGCCCGGCAGGGGAAGTTCCTTTGATTTTTTTTTTTTTTAATTTGTTTAAAAAAATTCTTTGTGTGTGAGTGTGAGTGTGTGTGTGTGTGTCTGTGTGTGTCTGTGTGTGTGTGTGTGTGTCCACATGAATGCAGTGTACCCATGGGCCAGATGAGGGTGTCAGATCCCCTGGAGCTGGGGTTATTGGTTGCTGTGAGCCACCTGCTCTGGGTGCTGAGAACCAGAGCCTGCGAAGACAGTGTGTGCTCTTAACCACTGAGCCTCCTCCAGCCCTGATACTTCACCTTTTTGAGATTTGTTGTAGTATATTAGAATGATCTTTTGTCCCGAGCATAAAGATCCTTTCTCCTGCAGCCATTCCCTGTTTGCTTGAATTCTTGACTTGAAAGTTAAAAGCTATATGTAGGCTAATGAGTGTCCCCTGCTTTGGAAGGTTTTGTGGCACTTGGACATCTTCCGCCGTAGCTTTCGGCAGCTTACCACTCACAAGTGCATGGGCGACTCTTGCATCTTCTGTGCTCTCAAGGTAAGCTCGGTAGATTGTTTTCTCTCACATCTTTAGGTTGCCAAGTTGTTAGTAGTGAGGGCATTGGGTTAATTAGGGCAAGTCTTTTTTTTTTTTTTTTTTTCCTGAGACAGGGTTTCTCTGTGTAGCAGCCCTGGCTGCCTTGGAACTCACTCTGTAGACCAGGCTGACCTTGAACTCACAAAGATCCACCTGCCTCTGTCACCCCAGTGCTGGGAATAAAGGCGTGCACCACTGTGCTCAGCCTGAAGGCTGAATTCTTAGTTTGTCATGACTGCCTAGGTATGATCATTATATATCTAATTTAGTTAACTTTTAGCTTAAAGTAGAAATATTCTTGAATACTCTTGAATTTTCTAATTTACATTGTTGACTAAATTGCAATAGTTGACTAAAATTTTTTTTGAGATAGGTTCTTATGTTGTCAAAATTAGCCTAGACTGGCTTTGAACTCACTACATAGCTGAGGGTGATTTTCTTGACTCTACCTCCTATGTGTACTGGGATTACAGGCATACACTACTAGACCCAGTTTATCTGATGCTGGGGTTAATTAAGCCTAGGGCTCTATGCTTGCCAGGCAAGCACTTTACCAACTGAGCTACATTGCCAGCCTTTACTTGCTATTGTTTTGGAAGCATTGTTTTTTTGTTTTGTTTTGGTTTTGAGACAGGGTGTTATTTTATATTTCCCTGGCTGGTCTCAAATTTATTCTGTAGACAAGGCTGGCTTTGAACTTGGTAGTTGTGGTGCTTCCATCTCTAGTTCCAAGTTCTGGCCTCGCTCCCATTACAGGATCCTAGGAAGAGTGAGTCCTCTGAACTTACTGTCATTTGGGTCGCAGACATCTTTTTTCTATACTTAATATGAACCACTATAACTTGTAACAAAACAGTATAAATGATGGGGGGTGTATATAATCAAAATGCATTATATGTGTGAAATTGTCAAAAATAAATTATTGGCTAGCCAGTTTAAATATAAAATTTAGCAAACTAAATCTTTAATAAGTTGATTTTAACATTTCCTACTAGGCATATTTAGAAAAATCTATCCAAAAGAACATTTTACCTAGTTTTATAAATGACATTTTTAGAACAACACATTGTCTACTTGGTCAGTAAGTTCAAGGGATGTCTGCTTCATGGCATTAGGCAGATACTTGCTAAGGAAATACTCATCTTGGAGAGATCCTGGGTAGAAGAATCTCCCAAAACTGGAAACTCACATGCCTTGACTGGTTGGGACTTTTATTTATTTATTTGAGATGGGAGTCTCACACTGTAAAAATACTCCTGCCTCAGCTCCTCAGTGCTGGATTACAGGTCTAAGCTATTATGCCTGGCTTTGTATAATTTTTGACTTGGGAGGGACTTCGGAGAACCACCTACCATACTCTTGTATTTCTTTTTCAGAGTGTCAAATTGTTATTTGAATATATATTAGCATCTTATAAGCCAAAGGAAGGGAAGGTAGCCTTCAGGCTTTATGGCACATACCCAAAGATATCCAAGCAGAAGGGAGGGAACCTGTTTTTTAATATTTTTAACTTGAGGAAATATTTTGAGACTTTAAAAAGAAGATGCTTATGATAGATGGGTAGCTACTTAGGGGGTCAAAGGCTCTATTTTGGGATCTCATAATTCTGAGGAAATTTTACAGTTTTAATATTTTCCTCATGATGTTACTGCTTAGTCTGACCAGATTTATTTTCTTTAAATTAGTAGAAAATATAGTGACTTAGGCATTGTAGAGAATCAACTTGTTGTGACTAATGTTATTTTGATTGTAACTGCCATTTTGCCCAGCAGGTGATCTGGCATACATTCCAAACACACACACACACACACACACACACACACACACACACACACACACACCCTACCCCCCATGACAAATATAGGTGTTAAAATATACACACACACACACACACACACACACACACACACACCCCACCCCATCCCCCATGGTAAATATAGGTGTTAAAATACACACACACACACACACACACCCCACTTCATCCCCCATGGTAAATATAGGTGTTAAAATACGATAGGAAAGCCTAAGTGTATTCCAGTTGGCCACAGGCTACCTGTGTCAAGTTCAGTTCATAAACCCATTGCTCTCCTGTTTTGATGCCTGGAGTATCCTTCAGTCTTACTGTCACTTTCCCTCCCTCCCTCTCTCCCTCCCTCTCTCCCTCCCTCCCTCCCTCCCTCCTTCCCTCCCTTCTTTCCTCCCTACAGGGTCTCACTATGTAGCTCTGACTGGCTTGGAACTCACTATGTAGACAAGGTTGGCCTCAAATTTAGACATTTGTCTGCTTCTATCTCCTGAGTGCTGGGATTAAAGATGCATGCCCCCACACCCAGCTACATTTCTTTCTTAATTCCATCAAATTATCTTTCTGCAATCTGGGATTTGTCTGATCTTCCTTTGGTCTCTGCAAAAGTGAAGGCTTGGGATTTTTGTCAGCAAAATAGCCATCCAGTATTTAGAGATTGATTGAAGTTCTGTTACTTTGTAGTGTTACTATGTTGTTTTATAGAGATAATTCTCTATTTTTAAATCCCATCCTCATACTGTTTCCTATTTTAAACTTAGAGGGATGTTTGGTGATGTTAATAAGAAATTTGTTTTTTGGGGCGGTGGTGGCGCACGCCTTTAATCCCAGCACTTGGGAGGCAGAGACAGGCGGATCTCTGTGAGTTCCAGGCCAGCCTGGGCTACAGAGTGAGTTCCAGGAAAGGCGCAAAGCTATACAGAGAAACCTTGTCTCAAAAAAAAAAAAAAGAAATTCTTTTTTTTTTCTGGCTATTAATGACATGTTTGTTAATGTTTTAGCTTATTAAGTTTAGTATATAAAATTCTTATCTCATACTTTTTTTTTTTTCAAAACAGGAAAGTTCAATTTTCCCTTTTGAAGTATACTTTAACACCCCACAAATTCTATGAAATCAGATTTGATTATGTTGGAGCATAATTGTTCACTTTTTTTCTTATTGTACATGTTCTTTATTCTGCATATATTTACATTTCTTTTGAGTATTTACATAATCATGGAATTTTTATATGTTGAACAGGCATACATTCTCCTTCAGTAGATACAGCTGAACAGTTTTGTTTTTTTTTAATTTTAAATATAATTCTTTATAATTCTTTGGGTATTTCACATCATGCACCCCAGTCCTGGGATTTCAACATACATGGTTCCTATTACCCCTTGTGGGTAACACGGGGCCATGAACATCATCCCAGACCCCAGCTGCAACAGGAACATGGACCCAGACACGCCCTCAGCGGCAGTGTTTCTCTGGGTAGACCAGGCTGGCCTTGAACTCAGAACGCAGAGATCTGTCTGTCTCTGCCTCCTGAGTGCTGAGATTAAATGCATATGCCACCATCATTTGGCAAATTGTTTACTTTTAAATCTACATAAAAGGTGCACACATGAACACACACACACACACACACACACACACACACACACACACACACAAAATAACCTCACTAACAAGTTCCTAGATGAATCAGAGGCCAGCCAGCTCCATATCCCATGTTTAGATGAAGGATTTGCCTTCTAAGTATTGCTGAGTTGCACACCCCATTCTTTTTCTGGGTACATAATTTTACCTTGCAGCACCTGCTGTTGTGAGATATTGTGCACTGTGAAGGTGTATTGCTGTGGTTGGTGTAATAAAAAGCTGAACGGCCAGTAGCTAAGCAGGAGGTATAGGCGGAATTTCTGGGGAGAGAAAGGAAGAGGAGGAGGAATCTAGGTGCATGGGAGATGCCAAGAGACACAAAGGAAACAGGAGGAGCAAGATGGAAGGGAGGAAGCGCCATCCGATAGACTGTAGATTAATAGAAGTGGGCTAATTTAAGTTCTCAGAGCTAGTGGGACCAGCCAAAGCTAATGGCCAAGCTTTCCTAATTGATAAGAAGTCCCCTTGTCATTACTTGTGAGTTGGCGGCTGACAGAAAAGCTTACTACACTTCCTCAAATGCTCATCCCATGGCCTTTGATACCTTTATTATTTTTGTTTTCTCCTGTCCTCTCAGCATCTGTCAGTGTTCTTGTGTTTTTGAGCTTTACCAGTTATATGTTGTATCCAGTGCTTTTGATTGCTTCATGGTGGTTTGTATATAATAATATTTATGATTCTTTTCTTTTTTTTTTTTTTTTTTGGTTTTTTGAGACAGGGTTTCTCTGTGTAGCTTTGCGCCTTTCCTGGAGCTCACTTGGTAGCCCAGGCTGGCCTCGAACTCACAGAGATCCACCTGGTTCTGCCTCCCGAGTGCTGGGATTAAAGGCGTGCGCCACCAACGCCCGGCGATTCTTTTCTTTTGGTATAATGAAATATACTGTTTTTCCCCTGTGTTAATTGGTATTAAATCTGTATAATTTCAGACTTTAGTTCTGGCATGCTGATTACTGGTAGTGACCTTTGTTTTCAAGAATTTGTGTCGGCCCACGGTGGTTGTGCACGCTTTAATCCCAGCACTCGGGAGGCAGAACCAGGTGGATCTCTGTTGAGTTCGAGGCCAGCCTGGTTTACAGATTGAGATCCAGGACAGGCACCAAAACTACACAGAGAAACCCTGTCTGGGAAAAAAAAATTTTTTTTGTGTCAACAAGATGGCTCAGTGGGTAAGGGTGCATATCATCAAGCTTAAGACCTGAGTTTAATCACCAGTACCCACAGGGTAGAAAGAGAGAATCAACTTCTGCAAGTTGTCCTCTGACCCCCACACATTTGCTGTGGTGCACTTGTACCCACACACATGTATACACACATATTCAAATAAATTAATTAGTTTAAAAAAAGAGAAAATTGATACAGTGTCACTGTATCATTTTGCTTACTCCAAACCTTGATGCCTGTCAACTCTGATTTAACAAGTAGAAGATTGTGTTGTACCAATTACTGTTTCAAAACCCAACTTATTCCCATCTATTATGATTAAATGACTTTTCCTGACCTAAATTGTCGTCACCCGTAGCCCGGCAGCCCTGTGTTCTTATTGTTCACGTTGGATTGCTCCTGCACCCCTGACCACAGGGTCTAACGTTAGTGTTGGCATATTCGTTTGTCTCTGTACTTAGTATGCGACAAAGATGTTCTTCTTCTTCCAGAGCTTGTATTTGGGCTTCGACAGTGCCAGCATGTAAGACAGAGTGCTTCTTGTTAGAGGCAGACAAGAGTGTTGCTTTGGTTGATTAAATTTAATTTTTCAGTTAGTGATTAAAAAAAAAATCCTAGAATACAACTAAAAAGCTGGAGCATGATGCCTAGTGGGGTGGGGTGATAGGAGGAAGTAGGTTTTGTTTTATGAGATGCCTGAAACTTCTGTATTAAGAGAGCAATTCGACTGTTTAGCTGTGGCTAATTTGAGAATTTAGAGGGGAAATCCTTCAATATCTTTTGAGTTGTACCATGTACTGAAAGATTAGCACAGGGAATAAAGTGATTGAGGAATTATTCACTGTTCATCATTAACCCAGTTTTTCTAGACTATAGCAATGGAAAGATTTTTCATTATTCTTCAAGACCAATATCAGATAGTAAGCCTGTTACCCTATACTATTTAAAGCAGGAAATTAGAGTTCTAATTTGCTCCCTAGAAATCTTAGCTAGTAAATAAAAGTCTACATGTGAGGAAGTCAATCTTTGTCTATTCCAATTACTATATGCTTGTTTAGCTTCCTTATTTTAATTACCTATGGATGTGAGCATAACTGTGTTGTTTTTTTGATTAGTCTTTGTTGTTAAGTCCTCCTAGGCTGTGGGTATTCTATCTATCTTCAGCTGATTTTACCATTGAGGTAATTTGGGCAATTTAAACTAAATCCTTCATCCTTTTTAAAATTTGAAGTTCAGATTGCACATTTTAATCAAATAGAAGGGTGTAACTACAAGTAAAAATACAGAAATCATGATTAATTCTTTCTTTTCCTAAATATATGACAGTCTAAACTTAATATAGACTTAGAATCTTTGCGTATATCCACAAGAGTCCTTTCATTCTTTCAATGCAGTAAGTGGATAAGGTATTGATTCTAATAGTGTTGGTAATTTGTGAGGAACCTCATCTTTTGTTATGGTAAAGTTAGTAAATGGACCATTGTGTTGTATAAAATATCATCAGTTTATGATTTCTCACTAGAAGCAGTGCTGTGTTCTGGTCCGTCTTTGTCTGTGTCCATTATCTTGAAGTTTTGGTGTTTTTGCCGCTTTCTGCCTCTGTCTTTGTGTGTATGGAAATCTCTGTCTGCACTGGCAGCAGGAATAAGTGTGATAGGTAACTTTTAATGATCTTTATCCTTTCCAGTCTAAGACCAAAAGACCAAAATATTGAATATTTAATTCAGTATCAATTGAATATAAATAAAGACTTAAGCTCACCAGTAGATATGACATTGATAACAATTTAAAGGAAGTAATAATATAGGATATGTGAATGCTTTTCTAATTAAGAAGTCTAGAAGGTAGCTCTTTTTAGTTATAAGGGGAGAGAATTCCAAGGGAGACAATAGCCAGTTGTTCTCTATGTTCCCTAAAGTTGGATCAAATGTTTTTATGGTTGGGCCTGATAGTACATGCCTGTAACTCCAGCACTTGGAGGCTTAGGAAGGAACATTGCTGAGTTTGAGACCAGCTTGGTTATATAGTGAGTTGGAAGTTATTTTGGGTTACATAGCAAAAAGAACTCCCCCCCCCCCCCCAAAAAGAGTCTTTATTAAACTGGATGATTATCTGATGATATTAAGGAATTATTATTACCCTGTTTAGAGGATGGTATAGGCATTTTTTTAAAATAAAAAGTTACTTTTTAGAGTTATATTCTGGAATACGTATAGGTGAAAAATGTCTGGCATGTGCCTCAAATGATCTGGAGTAGGATACATATACAGGTAAGCAACATGAAGAGAATTAAATTAGCCACAAACTGGTCATTGTTGAATTGGATCATGGACACATGGAAGCTGGTCATGCTATTCTGTCTACTCTTGATGTATTTAAGACTTTTCTATAACAAAATGTGAGAAATCTTTGGTTGGCATTTAGGTTGCTTCAGAGTAAATATGTGCATGACCTTGCCCTGTCTTGAAGGAGAACTTACAGCGTTCTTTGACCACACAAAATCAATGGAAGTTGTTTTTTTCTCAGCCATCAGCAAGCCTCAAGGACTAACTCCCTTACTTCCAGAGGCTTATGTTTACAGACTAGATTGTCTACATTTAGATTCTTTGATTTCCAGAAGGTATAGGAAAAGAATGATCATGAGAACCAAAATGCTAAACAAATTGGGAAGCCCGGGTCAGAACTGGAATCCTGAAGATCTGAGCGAATGTCAGGCAGGTATATGATGCCTTTGCAAAAGGTATTGCTGGACACCAGTGAGTGATGGAAGTTGGGCTGCTGTGGGGAAGACAGTCTAACACCTCAAGCCCTTCAAGTGTTACAATTACTGAGAACGTAATCTCTTCCTGAACCTTACTGTCTCTAATACTTAAGAATTATTTTAGGGCCATTTCTTGGGAACCTAAGTATGGACCAGGCCAGAGTCAATCCAACTTGCCAGTATTTAATTAAAGCTTCCTTCAAATTTGGCTTTGAGTTGTGGTAGGGGTCTTATTCTCGATCAGTGGGATTAACATTTTCTGGAGGCCTCCAGCAAGAGTCAGCCCACCCATCCAAATTCTAAAGCTAGACTTTCACTCTGGAACTCCAGGGCTGAGGGGCCACTTCAGGACACATGTGTGCCAGTTATTGGGGTGAAGTGCTGTGTTGAGAAGAGCAGCAAGTGTCTGCGGAGGCCTCCCAAAGAATGCTCGATGGTTCTAGAGCCCACTGCCAAGGGAAACAGAAGTTGCGAGGCCTTCTCCAGGCCACCCTGCAGAGGAGGCACACAGCACACCAGAACTCTTGAGGACACTGGTTTCAGTGGCATCACTTAGGGAGACCTCCTGGTTGGCTACAATTTCAGCCTCGGTAACGTGCAGCCTCCTGCTACCAGCACCCTCCAGAGTCTGGGAGAATCTGTGGCATAGACCTCCTGGTCTGAGGTGTCTCCTTCCCCCAAGCAGATGGGTGGCTCCTCTCCCCAGGAGGGCCAGTGTGACAAGGAAGCCTGAGGAAGCCACTGAGTGTCATAGGCAAGAAAGAAATAAATGAGCCCAGACATTTAAAAAAAAAAAAAAAAAAAGAATGATTTTAGATGGAGAGCTAGATATTCTGAGAGAGAAATAAAAAGCTGTTCTCTGCTTAAAGCAGAGTGTGTGGTTTAGGGGGAAAAATGACTTAAGCAGCAGCTGCATTTGTAGATGGCAGAACACAGAGACTTTGTGTCTTCATGGCACTGTGTCTTATTTACATGGCCTTTGCTAATCCAGATAATTATGTGCTCACGTGGACAGAGTTGTCTGCCACTTGATCCAAGAGAGATGGGTGGGGAAGCACCTGCTTCTAGTCATTAGAGTCTTGTTATTTTTGTACTACATCCAAGAAAATAGTTAACAGCTAAAAAACATTTTACTATTTCATGAATGAAAAGGACCTTTAGTTTCCTTGTGTGAGGGACCGTAGACAGAAACCTGAAAGGTGTTGTGTTTTTTTGGCTTATCAAAATGGAATTGTTAGGAACCCACAAGAAAGGATGGTTCCTGGGTTTGAATTCTTCCTGTCCTTTCTCTCTCCCTGCTGTAGAATCCAGCAATTGGAATAATACCAGTTTTTGTTCCTTATTGGTACTGCCACCTGTTCTTACTGCTGAACTCAATGTTCTTGGCTTTCTGTGGTGTGAACAGGATCTCCCTCTGGGAAAGGTGGGAGGGGGGTGGAAAAGGGAACAGGAGGAGGCCGTTCCAGGCCCTGTGCTCATGTGAGAGGGACACACAGGGTTAGTGTGCTGCCCTAACAGAGGGGCTTTGTGCCTGAGCTTCTTGCAGTTACAGCTCCACAGATGCACGCTAGGAAGGCCCAGGCTGCTGCTCCCCAATCCAGTTCTTCCTAGCCAGAGCAGAGCAAGGCTGATGCTAATTACAGTAAGAAAAGATAGAGGAGCCAGTCAAGGGCCATTGGAAACACATTCCCGTACTCAATGTGGGTGGGAAAGCTGCCTGTGATTAATTAGGAGATGAGAAAAGAATACAGCATGGAGACATTGAAGCTACTGAATACAAGGACCAGATCTGTTGTTGCCCATTCCCTGTGTGTACAGACAGAGCTCTGACCTTGGACCTTTCCTTTCTGTGCCCAGATCCTAACCATTTATTTTATTTTATAAGATCCTAATCATTTTAAGGCATGGAAAACCTGCTTTTCTTTTTTCTTTTTCTTTTTCTTCGTTCTCCCTCGCCCCTTTTTCTTTTCTTTTTTAAATTTTATCTGAGACAGGGTCTTACTTTGTACCTCTGACTGACCTGGAACTCACTAGACCAAACTGGTTTGGTACCCACAGAAATCTGATTGCCTCTGCTTCCTGAGTGCTGGGATTAAGCATGTGTACCACCAAGCGGGCTAAAATCTGCCTTTCTTGAATGAGAACAGGAGAATAGAAAATAAAATAGACCTTCCTTCCTGCTCAGACCTCAGAGACTGAGTTGTTAGCTCAGTAGAAGCATCTGACTGAGGCTCCTTCAGTATAGGACAGTGACAGATGGATAGCTTAGTAACTTAAAATAGGAACAGCTGACACTTGGGTGGCAGTTACTACTGTCAGACATAAGCCTAATCTACATGTATGTCATATACACACGTGCTAATCTATATACATTTTATTGTAGACTAATATTTGTAGTGTTATTTTTTTCATTAAGTGTTCAACTAACTGAGAGAGGTAAATATTATTCTTCAGTCTCTTAAAATAGAGAGAAACTCACATCTAGAGAAGTTAAATAGCTTACCCAAGTTCGTGTATCTTGGGTGAAGTACTGTTTGTTTTTGTTTGTTTTTTGTTTTTTGTTTGGTTCTTTGTTTTTTTGGTTTTTCAAGACAGGGTTTCTCTGTGTAGCTTTGAGGTCTGTCTTGGAACTTGCTTTGTAGACCAGGCTGGCCTCGAACTCACAGAGATCTGCCTGGTTCTGCCTCCTGAGTGCTGGGATTAAAGGCGTGCGCCACTACCACCTGGCCTCTGGGTTGAGATATTGTTAATTTTGTTTTTATTTATTTTATTAAAATTTATTTTAGATTTATTTTACTTTATGTATAAAATGTTTTGACTGTATGCAGGTAGGTACGCCATGTGCCTGCCTGTTGGATATCCTGGAACTGTGGCTACAGATGGTTGTGAGCCACCATATGAGGGATGAGAATTGAACCTAAGTGCAAGAGAGAGGGCATCACGTGCTTTTAACCACCGGCCATCTGTCTCCAGCCCTTATTTTGATTTTGTTGTTGTTTCTTTTTTTTCTTTTTTCCCCTTCCTTCTTTCTTTCCTCCCTCTCTCCTCCCCTCCCTTCCTTTCTTCCTTTCTTGAGACAGGGTCTTACTATGTAGATCTGGCTGTCCTAGAACTCGCTATGTAGACCAGCTGACCTCAGACTCACAGAGATCCACCTGCTTGTGTCTCTGGCTCTGGAGTTTAAGATTAAAGGTGTATGCCTGGCCCTTGTTTGGTTTTTGATTCAGGGTTTTACCATGTTGTCTAGGATCTTGCAGTGTATCCTAGATTGGTCCCAAACTTGTGGAGTGCTGGGATTATAGACATATACCACAATGTCTAGTTCTTGGGAATTTTGACTCCAGGCATACTGCACTATGCCTTGTTTTTATATGGTACTGGGGCTTGAACCCAAGGCTTTGTGTATGCTAGGCAAACACTCTGTAAACTGAGCCACATCCTCAGCTCCCTTCACTGTGTCCTCTCTTGGGTGGAATCTTCAACTTTCTTAAATAGGGTCATTTGAACGACAGAACATAGAAAACAAGTTAACTGTTGTCTGTCTTTCCTTCCTTCCTCCCTTCCTTCCTTCCTTCCTTCCTTCCTTCCTTCCTTCCTTCCTTCCTTCCTTCCTTCCTTCCTTCCTTCCTTCCTTTATTCTCCTTTCATGAGATCTACCCATTTCACATGATTGATTGATTCAGTTACTTAAAACATACATTTTTATTGCCTTTTATATAACTGTCATTCTAGGTACTGAGAGTATATCCAAGAACAAAAGAACAAAAACTTATTTTTTCTCACTTGTGTAATCTAACTAAAATATGCGATATATTAATACCAAGTACAATGGGAAAAATAGGGAATGGTGGGATTTAGGAAAAGAGAGCTTGAAGGTTTTTTGTTGTTGTTGTTGTTGTTTGTTTGGTTGGTTGGTTTTTCAAGACAGGGTTTCTTCTCTGTGTACAGCCCTGGCTGTCCGCTCTTTAGACCATGCTGGCCTCGAACTCAGAGAGCTGCCTGCCACTGCCGCTGCCTCCCTGGGATTAAAGGTGTGCATGCCTGGCCCAGAGCCTGCAATTCAAGTAGGTTGATCTGGAGCTACTGTACTGAGAAGTGGTATTTGGATAAAACCCTTCAGGAAATAAGCTGCACAAAGAGACACTGATTCAAGTAAGGAATACAAGTACAAAGTCCCTGGGTCTAGGCCATCCAAGTAGTTGTAGGATGTAGTGAGAGGCCTTATGGCTGGTGTGAGTGAGTCAGAAGTAGATTAGGTCAAAGAACATGGTACATTTTCACTTTGGCTTTTACTGCATAAATGATGGGAAATCTTTGGAGGGTTTTCAACAGAGGAATGACATTTGATTTTATTACTGTTTTTTGAGGCAGGGTTTTATGTAGCCTAGTCTGACTTCAAACTTGTTATGTAGCCAAGGAGTACCTTGAGTTTCTGATCCTCCGGCTTTTATGTCTGAAACAGCGGCATTACAGGCATGTGCTACTGTGCCTGCTATGTGCCGTACTGGGGACCCAAGCCAGGGCTTTGTGCATTGTAGGCAAGCACTCAACCAACCGAGCTATATTCTGAACCTAATTTTAATTATTTTTTTAAAAATCATCTGACTACTGTTTTGAGCCTACTGTATATTTCTTTGGAAACATGGTTCATTTCAAGAAATGGTTGCAGTTGGGTTGAAAAAGATGGATAAGTGGTTCTTCCAGAGGACCCAAGTTTAGTGAGTTCCCTGAACCTACTTCAGGCGGCTCACAACTGCCTGTAACTCCAGCTTCAAGGATCTAAAACCTCTGGCCCCCACTCATACCTGCATGTCATTGTACATACCCACACTCACACATAAATGAAAATTAAACCTTAAAAAATAGTAAAAAAAGAAATCGTTACAATCATCCAGTGAAGAGAAGAGTTGGCAGAGAATGAGGTGGTGAGCAATATGAGGTCTAAAGATATTTTGAGTGTAGAAGTACAATTGACAGGATGTGAGTTCTGAGACCAGGAGAGGTTCAATCATGATTTTCAAGGTTTTTGGCCTAAGTACTGCAAGGAAGTAACTGGAAGTAAACATAATGGAATGCCTATTTCTGGGTGGAAGGCACACAGAGTTTTCTATTATTATTATTATTATTATTATTATTATTATTATTATTATATTACTGAAAGAGTATGCGTAGTGGGAAAAAGTCCAAAGGCGTGTGCCAGCCACCACTCCTGGCTGGTCTCGCATTCTTGATCTTTCTGCCTCAGCTTCTCAGGTGCTGGGGTTATGGACACAAGGCATGGCTTGCTATATTTTTTTGTCAGTTTGGACAATCTTATATTAGCTGAAAAATACAAAAGAGGGCTAAGTGTCATAGTAGGAAGACTCCTCCCAAAGAATAATTGCCAATCCATTTACATGTAGCTTACTCTTTATACTACACATCTACCTTTCTGTTTCAGGAGGTATTGTAACTGCATTACATTATATCTTGACAGTGAGTTCTCCTAATGTGTCCTTGATGGCATCACACTCAGATGCAAGATGTATTGCAGAGACATTTTCCTCATTCCAATTTTTAGACTTTATTTTTTTAAATAGCTAGCTGAATGTGTCTTGTTTCCATGGCTGTCGGCATGAGGAGGATAGCACGACAGATTAGGATTACAATTACTTACTAACAGCATTGTGCTTTTCCTCTTGTCTAACCATCCCTACAGGGCATTTTTAATCAGTTTCAGTGTAGCAGTGAAAAAGTGCTTCCCTCCGACGCTCTCCGCAGTGCTCTGGCAAAGACTTTCCAGGATGAGCAACGCTTCCAGCTGGGAATTATGGATGATGCTGCAGAGTGTTTCGTAAGTGCTTCCCTCTTGCCCTCTCTGATATGGAGTAGGGCTGTTCATCTCCACTAAGAACTGACTATTTTATGATGGCATTTACTATGCCCTGTTCTCTGCATTGGAACTAGGACTTTCTCAACCTTCTCAAGAGTTCTAGAGTCTACTACTACACTGTGAATTGCCTAGTGGCTTTATGATTTTTTTTTTCCCTTCAGGCTTAGGGTAGTTTAATGCTTGCATTACATAAAATAGTGGCATTTACCTTCAGTGGAATCAAGGCATGTTGAAGTACAAATTGTACTCCCAGAATTGAACCAATAGTCTGGCATAGGACTGAGAATAGCCTGCTCTAACACATTCCCAGGTAATGCTGTATTGATGGTGCTGCTCTGTCTGGGCAACCACATACTTTGACCTGATGCTGCAGAGTGTTTCGTAAGTGCTTCCCTCTTGCCCTCTGTTTTCAACAATATTAAACAGAGACTATGATGTTCTTCATAAACAGTTACATTGCTCTAGTGACTTTAATCCTTGATCTCCCTTATCCTAATTGCTAAATGCATGTGCCGATACACAGAATGCTACAGAAAAATCTTTTGAAGTTGGAAGAGTTCAGAAGACTTGAGGTCATTGGCTGGTTTTCATAGTGAGTTTAACTGTTTATTTCTTTGTAAGACTGAGTCTTATAGTGGACTCCTTGCAGGACTGGAACTCACTATGTAAATCAGGGTGACCTTAAACATTTGGTGATCCTCCTGCCTCTGTCTCTTGAGTACTATGATTGTGAACGTGTGCCACCATACCAGAATTGAAGGCCAACCTTGGATGAAGAGCAAGTTCAAGGCCTATCTGAACTACGTGAGAGCCTGCCTCAGCAGGAAAGACAGACAAGACAGAGACCAGTGAGAGGCTTAGTGGCACATGGTTAATGTGCTGCCAAGTCTGATAATCTGAGTTTGATCTTCAGGGCCATAAGGTAAAAGAAGGGAGCTGGTTTCCAAAAGTTGTCCTGTGATCCCCACCCCTATGCATAGACAGAATAAGTAATGAACTAAAACAGTACGCTGGATGTGGTAGCACATGCCTTTAATACCATCACGTAGGAGGAGGCAGACACATGGAGATTTCTGTGAGTTCAAAGCCATCCTGGTCTATGTAGCAAGTTCTAGACCTCCCAGGCCTATAAAGTGAGATTTTTCATAATGAGTTTGATTCTGTTTCTGTTTTTGTTTGTTTGTTTGTTTCTTTTTTTAAGATTTATTTATTTATTATTATCATTATTATTCTGCCTGCATGTGTCCCTGCAGGCCAGAAGAGGACACCAGATCTCATTACAGATGGTTGTGAGCCACCATGTGGTTGCTGGGTATTGAACTCAGGACCTCTGGAAGAGCAGCTCTTAACCTCTGAGCCATCTCTCCAGCCCCCTTATTTATTTCTTTTTAAGACTTTGTCTTGCAGTGGAGTCCTTGCAGGACTGGAACTCTATCTCAAAATAAAAAAGGGGGTTGGTATAGGAATAATGCTGAATGGAAATGTAATATCAAAAGTTTATTTACTGGAATTGAAAATGTAGCTCAGTTGGTAGAGTACTTGCCTAATGTGTGTAGCTGAGTCTGATCCCTAATGTATAAATCCGACAGAGGTGCACACTGTAATTCCAGCACTCATGAAATGGGAGGAGAAGTATTAGAAGTACAAGGTCATCCTGGGCCACAGAGTGAATTCTAGGCCAACCTAAGATACAGGAGACCCTGCTGCCAAAAAAAAAAAAAAAATTGTGTACTATGCGATGCTGTTTTTTCTTTATATACTGTTTCTGTATATACTGATATATTCTTGGATTGACAATGGTAAATGTGGGGAGCAGGCTAGTGGTGAGGAGGTAGGAGTATGGTAGTTGGGTAAGGCTGTAAAGAGGGAGCATGGAGCAGCTCTGTGGTGTCTTGATTGTGCTTGTAGTTACAAAACTGTATGTGATGAAATTGCATCTAGTTACATCCAAACCCAAGTTCATGCAAAACTGGTAAAATCTGAATGATCTATGCCTTACATTAATTTCTTCTGTCTGTCCGTTGATCTATCTTTTTTTCTTTAAAAAAATTTAGAGATATTCCTGCTTTCCAGGAAGGTTTCTGTGTCTTGGGGTGAATTGTTTACAACTGGTCCATTTGGCTTTTAAGTGTGCTGCTTTTGTTTTTTTTTTGTTGTTTTTTTTTTTGGTCAGGAAAATCTCCTGATGAGAATTCACTTCCACATTGCGGATGAAACCAAAGAGGATATATGTACTGCCCAACACTGCATTTCTCACCAGAAATTTGCAATGACATTGTTTGAGCAGGTAGACCTCTCTATCCTCATGTCTTAGACTTTTTCTTGAAGGACATTTTATCTGGGGACGTAGAGTCAATGGGTTTCAGAACAATTGCTGACTATGACTGCTTGGTTTGCTTTCCCTCGGGTCCAGTGTGTCTGCACTAGCTGTGGTGCCACTTCCGACCCCCTGCCCTTCATCCAGATGGTGCATTATATCTCTACTACTTCTCTGTGGTGAGTTCATGGACTTCTGTCTTTTCTTTAAGACTCGTTTATTTTTATTTTATGTGTATGAATGTTTTACCTGCGTGTATGTTTGTGCACCATGCTTATGCCTGATGCCTACAGAGGTCGGAGAGAGTAGTGGATCCCCTGGAACTAGAGTAACAGATAGCCATAAGCTGACATGTGGGTGCTAGGAACTGAACCCCAGTCCTCTGGAAGAGCAGCTACTGCACTTAACTGCCACTCGAGTCGTTCTTCCAGCCCACTCTTAGGGAATTCTTTATTGTACTGTTAGGCATTCCTTCAGTTGATTGGGTTTTAACTGAAGGCCACCAAGTAGCATATATCTTTATGCTGAATCTGTGCTATATTGCAAAAGTCCAGAATTCCTAGTCTTATTAATGGCTAGCAAAATGGGAGGAGAAATGGAGAGTCTGTAAGATTTGAATTTGGAGACAGATAGAGAGACTCACTGTGTTTGTAGGACACTGAGGCTACTCAGGACATGGGGCTGTAGTATAGTCAGCAAATGAAAATCACACATGCACACCACGCCTTTAGTCCCAGCGCTTGGGAGGCAGGAGCTGATGGACCTATGTGTTGGAGGCCAGAATGGTCTACATAGCAAGTTTCAAGACAGCCACAGAGAACTCATAATGAGACCCTATCTTAAAGAAAGAAAAAGAAAATGACATGTCTGAGTTAGGGTTTGTATGAATGATTTTGATTGGTTTTTAATTTAGCCATAACTTGGTACAACGTCTGCCATTACTCTCTTCCTTTCCCCATCTTGAAGTAACCAGGCTATTTGTATGCTGGAGAAACGAGAGAAGCCATCACCAAGTATGTTTGGTGAGCTGCTTCAGAGTGCCAGCACCATGGGGGACCTGCGGAACTGTCCGGTGAGTTAAACTCCGTGGAATTTAGGATGAGAAAGAACCCTGGCTTGTAGCATTGCCACAGAGCAGGTGGGAATGTTTGAACTAGCACTGTGTATGTATTTCAGAGCAACTGTGGGGAGAGGATCCGGATCCGCCGTGTGTTGATGAACGCACCACAGATTATCACAATTGGACTGGTTTGGGACTCAGACCATTCAGACTTGGCAGAGGATGTCATCCACAGTCTGGGTACCTGCCTTAAGCTGGGTGATGTATGTATTAGCTGTCTTTATTTCAGTATTGTTCAAGCACTGAACAAACAGCTTTGTTCTATGTGACAATTAATAGAACATTTTGGACAGATATACTTGTGTTCTGTGTGCAGATTCGTGAGCTTCATGCACATACTCACATACCATTTTTGTGAGGATGGTAGAACCCTTTTAGAAAAAAAAAATGGCACAATTTTTGCCTTGAACGACAGGATGGGCAGAACTTAGATACTAATTAAAAAACAATCAGTTTCTATCCATGTTTACTGTTTGTTTATATCAGGATGGTGTAGAGAAGTGTATTCAACCATGGGATAGTAAGGTCAAAGTAACAAGCTGTCTTGACTTTGGGAGCTGAAGGAGGTAGAAGTTGGTGGCCTGAGCCCAAGAAGAGGAAATTCACAGTGAGGATGCCACAGAAAAACCACCCCAAGGCCACTCCCTTGTGAGGGGGAAGGGTTTTTTTTTTTTGTATTGTAGATAAGAGACAGACAGAGGTATCTGAGGAGAGCCCTGCCAGTTCAAGGGTTATGTTGTGGCAGCAGGAGGGCGGGGTCTGATCTGTTGGAAGCTTGTTTACGCTAATAGAGGACTAGGTGCTCTCTCTTGAAACTGGAGGGCTGCAGGAAAGTGATGACTTCCCCTTGGCAAACAGAAATTCACTTTACAAGGTTTCTGTGGAATGCTGAGTGCTACTGGGTCAGAATCCAGCCTGAACTGAACCCAGACCGCCATTTTGTGGGGTTGGGATCTGACAGAAATAAAATAGCTTAGATGATGATTTAGTAGCTTAGGGGTTTCCGTGTATTTATTTTGGGGAATGGGGAAAAAATGTGAGAGTAGGTCTCATTTTTAGCGGCTTTGTATCCTGAAGTAGGGAGAGCTAGTATTTTCTTTCAGTTCAAGGAGAACCAGAAAGTCTGGTTTCTTTTGTTCTGGTTTCTGTCTGTGATAGTCCTGTGACTAAGGAGAGGCTGTTCTTGTTTTAAATAGCTACTCTTGAGAATAAATGAACTGTCCGGGGTCACATTTTGAGTCTCCTCAAGGAATCTAACTAAAGTAGGTTGTGCACAGTAAGATCTTAAAAATAGGTTTTTTATTTGTTTGTTTTGCAGTCCATATATTCTGTATTTCTGGTTTAATAAAAAAAAAATCTTTGAGTCAGAATCTCTTATAATCCAAGCTGGACACCAGTGGAATCTGTAGCCTAGTTTGCTCTTGAACTCTTACTTCTCTTGACTCTACCTCTCTCTGTCTTTTAAGTAAAGGAAAAAGGATTGTAGGTCAGTGCTCTATGCCTGATTTTGATTTAATTATTTTGACTATTTTCTTAACTAGAAAAATTCTTAGGTCAGAATCCCTTAATTCAAGTGTTTGTATGTCTCTTAGCACTTGAGACAGAGCTGAGCACCTAGGAGCTGAAAAAAATTCTAAACTTGAGAGCTGGTTTTTGTTTTAAAATTGTTCTGACTTCTCTTCTGCCTCAGAAAGAAAATATTGAAAAAAAAAATACTGACCTCACTGTGTAGCCCAGGCTAACTTTAGACTTAGAGTCCTTCTGCCTTGGCCTCGGAGTGTTGAGATTATAGGCATGCGCCACCATGTGTGCCTTTTCGGTTCATTTCTAATAAGTAGTCTGGACCAGGAAAAATAGGTTGTTCAGCTTGAGGGGAGAAGCAAGTTACTGTCTTCGTTAAGAAATGTTGATGGCCACTGGACCTGGTAACACACATCTGTAATCCAGCATTTGAGAGCCAGAAGTAGAGGATCAGGGTTCAGAGTCATTCTTTGCTATACAGTGAATTCAAAGCCAGTCTGGGCTACATGAGGCTCTATCTCAATAAAATAAAACAAAATAAAGAAATGTTGATGGAAGAGGTAGGTGTGGTAGTGCGTGCTTCCAGTCTCAGCACTCAGAAGGTTGAGGCTTAAGCATTGCCATGCATTTGAGGCCAGACTGGCCTACATAGTGAGTACCCCCAGCCAGGGCTACATAGTGTGGCCTTGTTGGGATGGGAGAAGAAAGAGAAATGTTGATGGAGTCTGCTGAGGAATTGTGTTAGATGGTTGCCTATGTGATGGATCTTTCCTTTCTCTTCTTTTTCTTCCCATAGCTGTTTTTCAGAGTGACAGATGACCGGGCCAAACAGTCTGAACTATACTTAGTAGGAATGATCTGTTACTATGGCAAACATTATTCTACATTCTTTTTTCAAACAAAGATCAGAAAATGGATGTATTTTGATGACGCTCATGTTAAAGAGGTAGGAATATGCAAGGATCTTGAAGTATTTGGTGACTGAAATGTTAAGAAATCATATTTAATTTTCTACAGTTTTTATTTTAATAATTTTGAATGGTGATTCTCTACAATGTTGGTAAGACACACATATTTTGTGATTGGATTGGTTGTTTTTCTTTTTCTTAAAATAAGGTTTAATTTTTATTTTTATTACTATTATTACTTGTTGGTTTTTTTGGGGGAGCAGGGACAGGGTTTCTCTGTGTAACCTGGCTGTCCTGGAACTCTCTCTGTAGACCAGGCTGGCCTTGAACTCACAGAGATCCACCTGCCTCTGCCTTCTGAGTGCTGGGATTAAAGGCGTGTACCACGACTGCCTGGCTAATTTTATAATTTTAAAACTGTGTCTGTGTCTGTACATTTGTGCATGCCTGCCTATGTGGGTATGTGCATGTGAGTGCAGGTGCGCACAGAGGCTAGAGGTGTCAGATCTCTCTGGGTCTGGAATTGCAGGTGTCTGTGAGCCACCTGGCATGGGTGTTGAGAACTGAACTCCAGTCCTCTACAAGAGCATTAACCAATCTTAACTGCTGAGTCGTCTCTCCAGCCCTAGTTGGTTGTTTTTCTGAAGCAGGGTCTTGATCTGTAATGCAGGCTGGTCTGGAACTTATAGTGTAGCCCAGGCTGTCCTCAAACTTGTAGAAGTCCTCCTTCCTTAGCTTTCCCAAATTATAGGTAAGAGCTATTACACCTGGCCTTTATCTGTTAAATGTAAGGGCATTAGTTTTAAATTCTGTAATAGATAGGAACAGGATATCTTTTGTTATTTTTTTTCTCAGTCTCTCTAGACATTCAACATGGGTATGTTTTTATAATTGACAAATCATCATCATTATTAAATGGTTAATTTAAATGGGAACATGTAATGCAGCTAATTAGATTATATGCGTAACACTAAGTTGAGGATTTTCAATCTGGCATTATCCATAGGTGATAATTTGCTTCAAGGCTATTAAAAATTAACCTTTGCAGGGCGGTGGCGGCACATACCTTTAATCCCAGGCAGACGGATCTCTGTGAGCTTGAGGCCAGCCTAGTCTACAGATCTAGTTCCAGTACAGACAGAGCTACAAAGAGAAACCCTGACAAAACAAAACAAAAACCAAAATTATTCTACAATTCTCATTTCCCTGGAGTGACTTATTAGAACTTATTAGAGGTTAACATGAAACATGGGGCTGTAGTGATACTTGAAGCAAGAAATTTGGTCTTGTCTGAAGCAGATTCTGTGGATAAAATGGTTTAGGTGTCTGCATCAATTAGAAAGCCACTTGTCATAAAATCAGCAGGGGCAAAGGGAGGTCTGGAAGATAATGGGAGGAGAGGAGGAAGGGGAAACTATGATTGGGATGTAAAATAAATGAATTAAATTTAATTAATAATAAAAAAGCAGCTATGGAGACTGCTGTAGATATGCTGACCGTATCAATCTGTAGATTTGAAGCAAAAGCGGCCATAAATGGTAAAGTCTTTGTCAAATATTTCCCATATTCTCTTTATTTTGGGGGGATAACAAATTATTTGAACATTTGGTTTTTTATCTGAAAAGTATTCTTATAAAATAATAAGATTGGTATGTGAAAACATAAACTATGCTTTAATTAAAATAATGGCAACTTAGTTTTAATTTACTGAATGTCTGTTATGAGTAAACTACCATCCTAGCTAGTTGTTTAACTGGCAAGCCATAACTTACCTAAGAATAAGCCTGGTTCAAGGTTAAGAAGGGATGAGTCTAGGGGTTTGGTCCAATTGTTGTTTCTGTGGCTGTTATGTTACTCTTCCACTGTGATAGCAGAGCTAAATCCATCCCAAGGCTATAGGTGAGAGGTTCAAACTGTCTGTTCTAAGCAGTTTACATTTTACATCCTGCCGTGTGTGAGCTCTGAAATTATCATTTCTGCCGGGCGTTGGTGGCGCACGCCTTTAATCCCAGCACTCGGGAGGCAGAGCCAGGCGGATCTCTGTGAGTTCGAGGCCAGCCTGGGCTACCAAGTGAGCTCCAGGAAAGGCACAAAGCTACACAGAGAAACCCTGTCTCGAAAAACAAAACAAACAAACAAACCAAAAAAAAAAAAAAAAAAGAAATTATCATTTCTTCTAAGACATTCTGTAAGA
Source organism: Peromyscus attwateri (assembly GCA_902168425.1). Lineage (NCBI taxonomy): Eukaryota > Metazoa > Chordata > Mammalia > Rodentia > Cricetidae > Peromyscus > Peromyscus attwateri. Next base: position 43,304 of record CABHPP010127591.1, on the reverse strand, counting down.
GAGTTTCTATTGCCGGACGGCGGCGGCGCACGCCTTTAATCCCAGCACTTGGGAGGCAGAGGCAGGCAGATCTCTGTGAGTTCCAGGCCAACCTGGTCTACAGAGTGAGATCCAGGACAGGCACCAAAGCTACATAGAGAAACCCTGTCTCGGAAAACAAAAAACAAAACAAAACAAAAAAAAAAGTTTCTATTTGCCTTTTAGCTTTGTTAAGGTGATTTTAATATTTAGGAAAAAATTGTGGAAGTGAAAATTTGAGGTGAGCTCTTAAATCTAATATCTATGAAAAAATGTTGATCACCAAAGCAACTTAGACCCTCACATAAAATGTCCAACTTTGTGAGGTTTTATGCATATTTCAAAGCTGAGTTGATGGTTCACAGAAATAAAACTAATTGCATTCATCTTTCTTTTCTCTGATAGTATTTTAATGCTTTCTTTAAAAAGAGGTTTTAATAGAAAGTCATTAAGTTTAGATCTAAAATCTTTTTTTTCTACCTAATTTTTGTTGTAAGAAGACTACACTAGGAAAGGATTTATGTTTTGAATTGTGGATATGAAGGGTAATTGTCATATTCTTCTGGTGTTTCTGGCTCAGATTGGTCCGAAATGGAAGGATGTGGTAACCAAATGCATCAAAGGGCATTATCAGCCCTTACTGCTGCTTTATGCAGATCCCCAGGGTACCCCAGTGTCTACCCAGGACCTGCCTCCCCAAGCTCAGTTCCTGTCATACACCAAGACATGCTACGATAGTGAAGATTCAGGTGAGCAGCCTAGCCCTCCCACCACCCCGTAGAGTCAGATAGTTGGGTCTCATACTTACAAGTTCAGTTCATAGTCTAGCTAGGAGGAAGAGGGTCCATTACACTGTGAGAAAGAAGTGCCGACTTGTACACAAGCTGATTAGCACCAAACTTTGTTTTCTTCAGCTTTCAAGAGTGTGTTGCCCAAAATCAGCTGTCCTCAAATCAAAAGTGAAAAGAGAACTATGTCTGTTTGCATCAAGATACTAAAATAAAATTTTAAGGGATATTTCAGTAACCTTGTAACATTGTTAAAGGTTATTGATTCTTGCTAGCAGTGTTATAGTGGCTTAAATGAATTTTGAGCAAGATATGTATTTATTTTATGTGTGTGAGTGTTTTGCCTATGTGTATGCCTATGTTTATGCCTGGTGCCTACAGAATCCAGAAGAAGGTGTTGAATCCTCAGGAACTGGAGTTATGGATGGTTATGCTATACCATGTGGGTGTTGGAAACAGAACCCCAAATCCTCTTCAAGAGCAGAAAGTGCTCCTAACTACCAAGCCATCTCTCCAGTCCCTGGCTTAAGTGAATTGTTAAGAAGCACTAGATCACTACAGTTCTAATCCTTGGAGGTGAAAGAGTTTTATTCAAATTTCAAATGTAGAAGTGATGGTCCTCAGTGTATGATCAGTTGTTCCAGTCTCCGGCAACTGTTTGGAATTATGTAATGCCTTCCTATAAAAATAACTTTGAGCTAAAACTAAAGTCCCAGGGTATTCCATCGAGGCTGATGGGATATTTGAACTATAGCCCTCATAGTTTGGGCTTGCTTTCTGTAAAGATGCAGGACTGGCTCTTAGTATAGTTTTGAAAGAGAAGGTACATGCCTTAAAGCCTTCCCCTCCCACTGCATCTCATTCTTCTCTGGTCTGTTGTGCTTCTTCCTGCTGTTTTATTTTGATTTGGTTTGTTTTTTGAGCCAGAGCCTTACTATGCAGCACAGACCAGCCTGGAACACACTATGTAGCTCAGGCTGGCCTCTATTTCATGGTGATCCTCCTGCCTCAGCCTCCTGAGTGCTGGGCTTATACCAGATCCAACTGCTCTTCCTGTTTTGTGCCTCATCCAGACCTGCTCTACTTCTTCCTTCAGTCAAGTGCTCATTTGTCTGTGGTGTTTATTTCAGCTAAGGGCTCAGAAAAAAGTCTTCTTGTCGGACATATTCCCACTAAAGAATGAATAATAACCCCAAAATTCCTCAAAGATACTAAAAATGTGTATGTCAAGTTTTTAAAGCAACATATATAGGAGAGAGCCCCTAAGACAGGTGAACAGCTGGCAGGTGTGACTGTATAGGAGAGAGTCTCTAAGACAGGTGAACAGCTGGCAGGTGTGACAGGTTGGCCTGGGGCTTTCCATCTATATAGATCTTACGTCTCACAACTTTTTCATTTCTTCCACTTTCCCCCATAGGTTTTCTAAAAACCCCACAGTTTTTCACAGTGGCAGGCAAAGTGAGGGCTTCAGCAAGGTAGGGACAGGGGTGGGAGGAATTGTATGTGTGTCTGGATTACCTGGAAGATGGGTGTTGGGAAGAATGGCTCTGTGGTGTCTTCTTCTCACCCTTCCTTGTAGGAAGTTCTTGCCTTATGGGTCTTTGTTGCATCCATCTCCTTTCCTCACCTCTGTCACTGTTCTCTCTTTCCTTACCTTTTCCTCTGTGTCTCCTCCTTCCTTCAGGAAGGGAGCCTTCCATCTCAAGTGACACTCGAACAGATTCCTCAACGGAGAGCTATCCCTACAGACATTCTCACCATGAGTCTGTGGTCAGTCACTTCTCTTCTGATTCTCAGGGGACAGTCATCTATAATGTGGAGAATGATTCCATGTCTCAGAGCAGTCGGGACACAGGTAGGGACTTAACATAGGATCCTGCTTGCCTGATTCAATTCCTGCATAGAAAGTCTCCCAAGAAAAAGAAACTGGGGCAAGTAGGAAGTAATATGCAAGGCAGAAGAGTGCAGAATTTGGGTAATTGAGTAGAATACAAAGAAAGAAGATACTTTTGAATGAACAATGATGCTCCATTGCATATAGGAGTACATCAGTGTGGACCATGTAATATGATTGTCAATGTAATTTTTCTTACGTTTACCTTTGTCCTAATATCCTTTTGATCCCTTAAATCCCTTTTGCCTTGTCTTCTACCTGGTCGTGTTTCATGCCATGGTTTTGAGTGAAAGACTTCAAAAGAGGGAGTATTTATGGGTGGGGAATACCTGTTCATCATCCTCGTACTAGGTTTCTGAAGGACAGACATGCAAATGAAGAAAGGATGGCCTGCTTATTATTGTATATTCCATACAGAAGAATCCTTGAATTATTTTTAAGTCTGTGATTGTATCAGTGGAAGATGCCATTACAGGGCACAGAGGGAAGCATGGAGAATGACTGCTGAGATGGAAAGTTAGAGGAAATAGAAGAGCTGAGGCATGAAATACTGTCTAAATGCCTAAGGACTTTGGGGATTAGTGAAGCTCATGGATTCAGATCAGTGCTTTAGTCTTTTCCTTTTTACAAAAAATTTTCACCAGGCGGTGGTAGTGTCGCTCGCCTTTAATCCCAGCACTCGGGAGGCAGAGCCAGGTGGATCTCTGTGAGTTCGAGGCCAGCCTGGGCCACAGAGTGAGTTCCAGGAAAGGCTCCAAAGCTACAAGAGAAACCCTGTCTCAAAACCAAAAAAAAAATTTTTTTCTTTTTGAAAAATTATTATTTTTATATATGGGTGTTTTTCATACATAGATATCTGTGTACCATGTGTATGCCTGGTGCCCACAGAGGTCCTTGGATCCCTTGGAAGTGAAGTTACAGACAGTTGTGAGCTGCCATGTGGGTACTAGGAATTGAACCCAAGTCCTCTGGAAGATGAGTCAGTGCTGGCCATTTCTCCTGCTCCACCTTTGATAAGAATAGAGAATTTCAAACAGTTCTAAATACACAACATAGAGTACTTCCCACCCTCATGTACTTGTCACTGAGTTTCAGTAACTGTAACCCAACACCAATGTAATTTTACTGATGCCCCTATTCCTCTATTTTGAAGCAAATTCAAGACATTATATTACTTATTCCATAGATACTTTAGTATCTATTAAAATAACATAAATCATTTGCAAACACACTTAAAAATAGTAATAAAGGCAGGGAATGTATTCACTGAACAGTGTGTGTTTAACGTGCGCAAGGCTCTGTGTTTGAGTCCTGCATGGAAACAAAAGAGAAAAGTAATTCTGCCTGCTGCTGCTGAGCACTGTGAGGGCTCCGCTGTTGTGAGTGCTGTCTTTATGGCTTTATGTGTTTCCTCCAAATCAAAATGAAATCCCAACATTGCGATGGGTCTTTTAGGTTATTTCTTAATTTTTTAAGATTTATTTTATTATCTTTATGTGTTTGAGTGTTTTGCCTGCATTTTGTTTGTTTTTTTGAGACAGGGTTTCTCTGGCTGTCCTGGATCTCACTCTGTAGACCAGGCTGGCCCCAAACTCAGAGATCTGCCTGTCTCTGCTTCCTAATTGCTGGGATTAAAGGCATGTGCCACCAGTGTCTGTCTACTTACCTATTATCTATCTATCTATCTATCTATCTATCTATCTATCTATCTATCTATCTATCAATCATTTCCGGACAAGGTCTTGTTTTGTAGTCTAGGTAGTTCTCACACTTAAGATGCCCTTGCTTCAGCCTCCCATGTGCTGGGATTACAGGTATGCAACACCACACCTGGCTTTGTTTATAGGTTAATTTTTTAAATTTTGAGATGGGCTCTTAGTATGTTGCCTAGGCAGTTCTGAAACTTCTGAGTTCATGTGGTTCATGCCACTGTACCTTGGTAGGTTACTTTTAATGTGTAGAATTTTCTCTTTGACTTTTCCCTTACAATTTATGGTTGAAAACTAGGTAATTTGACTTGTATATTTTCCAAGCTCTGAATTTTGCTGTCTTTATCCTTATGGTACTTGAGCATTTTCTTCTATTCTCTTTCTTTCTTTTTCTTTTCTTTTCTTTTTTTTTTTTTTGAGACAGTGTTTCTGTGTAGCCCTGGCTGTAGACCAGGCTGGCTTCAAACTCAGAGATCTGCCTGCCTCTGCCTCTTGAGTGCTGGGCTTAAAGGTGTGTGCCACCACTTCCTGGCTATCTTTTTTTTTTTTTAATTTAATTATTTTGTATGTGGGTGTTTTGCCTGCATGTATGTCTGTGCACTACATGCATGCAGTGCCCTGGAGGCCAGAAGGGGGCTTTGGATCCTCTGGAATTGGAATTATGGATGGCTGTGAACCACCATGTAGGTGCTGGGAATTGAACCTGGACCCTTTGGAAGAGCAACTGGTGCTCTTAACTGCTGAGCCATCTTTTTAGCCCTTCAGAAGCAGTGGGGATTGCACCTGGGTCCTATGGAAGAGCAGTCAGTGCTTCTTAACCATCTTTCCAGCCCCAGATTTCTTTTTTCTTCTCTCTCTCTCTCTCTCTCTCTCTCTCTCTCTCTCTCTCTCTCTCTCTCTCTCATTTTTGGTTTTTTAAGACAGGGTTTCTCTATGTAGCCCAGGCTGGCCTGGTACTCACAGAGATCCGCCTGCCTCTGCCTCCCTAGTGCTGGGATTAAAGGCGTGCGCCACCACCGCCCCCTTCCTCTTTCTTATACATTGGTAGTTGGACCTAGAAGTTTGGTCAGACTCATTAGGTTTCTCGTGAAGACTGTTGTGTAGATGGTGTTAGGTGCAATTGTTTTTTAAAGGCCATCTTTCTGGAATTGTGAGTCAGAAAGAAGCCATTCCTGTGAGGGAGTGATGTACATGTTAAGTTTAGGTCAGTAGGAGTTTTAACCTTGGTATCATTTAATTGCTATAGGTGATTTTCTCTTTTTGTAAGTCTTTCTCATGGGCCCAAATAAACAAATAGATGGATAAAAGTGGTAAAAAATTGTATGAGGCAATTTGTTGAGAATAGTATCCATCACATTGCGTTACTGATAACCTGAATGCTTCCAAGGCTCTTTGTATACCAGTATGTCATAATGAATTTGTTAGCTCCCATGCATTTGAGAATCTGGGTGGTTTCTCTTAGCCTGTCATCAAACTTAATTCACGTTCTGGGTTCCAGCTGCTTAGCTGATTATATCCTTTAGAATATGACCTTTCTGTATAATTTAAATCATGCTCATTTGCACATTATGGGCTCGATACTAGGAAAGTTACATAAAATACTGATTTCCCTTGGGGTTTCTCAGTGATTACTGATAAAGAATTATGAATGTCTGAGTGAAGTCAGATTTGGTAAAACATAGATTGGAGATGAGAATGAGAATTAATCAAAATCGAAATGCCTTCTAAAATTTACATTTACAGAGGATTTAGAACTGCGTCCTAAAGCCATACATAATGAGAGCTGTTGCCAAATAAATAAAAGCAAATTCTGTCTTCAGTTTATGAGAGTGGGAGGTAGGTGTGATACATGCCTGTGATCCCAGTATTCAAGAGGCAGGAGAACTACTGTGAATTAAGGCCAGCTTGGACTGTATAAAATAAAAGCAATATTCTAACAAGACTCTATCTTAATTAAACAAAATAAAACCCACTTGCTTCAGATTTAAAAAAGGAAGAAAGTGCTGGGTGTGGTGGCATACACCATTAGTCCAGCACTTGAGAGGCAGAGGCAGGTTGATCTACATTGAGTTCAAGGCCAGCCTGGTTTGCAAAATGAGTTCTAGGACAGACAGGGTTACATAGAGGGATAAAAAACAAAAACAAAAACAGAAGGGTGGGAGAAAGAACAAAAAAATGGGAGTTCATGACATTTTTAGATAATAATTTTTTTCCTTTGAAAAATTACCAAGAGCTGATGGATCATTCCTACTTAGTCTTGTAAAAGTTTGGTTCCTCAGCACTAAAGAGCAAACAGAAGTTGTTAATCAACATTGTTAGTTCCTCTGGGTCACTGGGAAAGATGATGAGTGTGGTTTGAGGCTGGTGATTGTTTAGAATATGTTATAGATTTGGAAGGCACCATTGACTACCTGAGCTTTTCTACACTTACCTACTGAGAGAGTCTTACACTTGCATCAGATAGTTCTGACCCTTACAGTTTCTGATCCATGTGTATAATAAATTTGTGGCACTATTACAGATCCCAAAGGGAGACTCCAGAGGGTAGAGGTCAGTTGCAGAAAGAAGCTTACCCCCATTTCCTTGTTCTTTCAGGGCACTTGACTGATAGTGAATGTAATCAGAAGCACACATCGAAAAAAGGGTCCCTGGTAGAGCGCAAGAGGAGTTCTGGCCGTGGTAGGAGGAAAGGCGATGAGCCACAGGCTTCTGGGTACCACAGTGAAGGCAAGCCGTCTGCACTCCTCCATCTCCTCTGTTAAACTTCTGTCTGTTTCCCAAAGGCTTTTCCTTACTTTCTCAGCTTTAGGAGGAGGACGTTTGTGATGATCTTAAACACTGTTTTTCTTTCCTTCTCTGATTTTTAGGAGAAACACTGAAAGAGAAGCAGGCTCCTAGGAGCGCCTCCAAGTCTAGCAGCACCAGCAGGCTGAAGGATTTCAAAGAGACAGTCAGCAATATGATCCATAGCAGGCCTTCCTTGGCTTCTCAGACCAATGTAGGGTCTCCCTGTGTGGGCAGGGCAGGAGACCAGCCAGACAAGACACCACCAAGGGCTGTGCCTTTACTCTCTCGGGACTGGGAAACTGAGAGTGCCAGCAGTGAGGCGAAGTCCAGTTCTTCCAGCAAGTATCGCCCAGCATGGAGACCCAGACGAGAGTCCTTGAATATTGACAGCATTTTTAGTAAGGACAAAAGGAAGCATTGTGGCTACACCCAGCTTAGGACCTTTTCTGAAGACTCAGGTGAGCAGAGAATAAGGGAACAAATGGGCTTTCAAATACAATTGATTTATGTATTTAAAAATCCTGGGGCTGGAGCGATGGCTCAGAGGTTAAGAGCACTGACTGCTCTTCCAGAGGACCTGAGTTCAATTCCCAGCAACCACATGGTGGCTCACAACCATCTGTAATGAGATCTGGTGCCCTCTTCTGGCCTGCAGACAGAATACAGTATAGATAATAAATTAAAAAAAAAAATCCTGAGTTTTCTGGTATAGCTGGCAAGGAACATCTTTACTCTGATGTCATGTTTTTTGAAGATATGACTTTAGTGGATAATTTTTAGAGTGGAGGTTTAGTTAGATTTTCATTTAGACAAATGCTAAATCTACCTCCTCTATATCTGTCCTTTGGACTAGCTAAAGAATTTACGCCAGATGAAATAAGCAAGCCACCTGCTTATGACATTAAAGCTGGTGGACCAAGCTCACAGCATAAACCCTGGAGTGCAGCCCGGCCAGGCTCTCATCTTTTAGAGCAGCATCCACGCCTAATCCAACGGATGGAATCTGGCTATGAGAGCAGTGAGAGGAACAGCAGCAGCCCTGTCAGCTTGGATGCAGCCCCTCCTGAGAGCTTGAATGTCTACAGGTATTGTCTGGTCTTTTAATCGCCCCAGTTCTTTGCACAATGTGAGCTACCTCCTTGGAGCTTTCAGCTCTGAGTTAGGCGAGTGAAGAGATAGGTTTTAGCACTGACCATATTCTCTACCTGCTTTTCTATAGCAGCAGCACCATCTGTTGGGAGGAGGAGTAAAGGCAGTGGCTTTTCTTTTGAAGCATTAGCTATTCAGTAATATTTGTTTAGTGCGTACTTAAAGCAACTATAATAAAGTTGTAAGACTACAGAGAATGCTAACAAGGATAGGCTGCCAACTTGTAAAATGTTCATTTGTCAGGCATGTAGGATGAACAACTCTAGAGATCTAATGTACAACCTGAATACAAATTTGTTTGTTGTTTGTTTGTTTGCTTTTCGAGACAGGGTCTCTCTGTGTTGTTTTCATGCCTGTCCTGGATCTCGCTCTGTAGACCAGGCTGGCCTCGCACTCACAGAGATCCACCTGGCTTTGCCTCCCGAGTGCTGGGATTAAAGGCATGAGCAACCACTGCCCAGCTACAAATGCAGGTTTTTAAAATTGTACCGTTTGTGGCATTCATAATGAATGGGATTTTAGCTGCTCTTGCCACTGTGAGGTAATGGGTGCTAATTTCTGCTTAGTCATGGCAGCCTGAGTATTAACCCATTGTGCCAGAAGCATTGTGTTGTCTCTTGGATAGAATATTGTATGTAGTACAGGCTGGTCTTGAATTCATTTTGTAGCCCAGATTGACCTTAGACTTAAGCTGATTCTTTTGCCCCATTTCCAGAGTGCTGAGATAACAGGAGTGCATCACCATACACATTGTGAATATTTACAATCTTACATTTTTATTTTAAAAATTGTTTAGGGGTCTAGAGAGATCACTTAGCAATTAAAAGTCCTTGTTGCTTTTGCAAAGGACCTAAATTTGGATCTCAGCACCCACGTCAGGTAACTGTAGCTTTAGGGGATCTGACCTACTACTCTGTCTTCTATAGGCACCCCCACACATGTATGCACATACATACACATTAAAAAATAATTGTTTAGTAAATATTTTTCAACAAAAGATGCATTAGTCAATCAAAACATTGATTTTAAAATAAGAGAAGAAATCCAACCTGTAATTTATTCTTATTTTCTTTCTTGGTTTTTGAGTTACTGGAGACCCAATTATGAAACCATTGATAATCATAATCCCACAACATAATAATGACAGTTTAGTATAGTTCATTATACCCTGCTTGAAGGCCTCGTTTTGCTCTCTATACATTGTTTTTATAGTTGCTGTGGAAGCAATATTATTATTATTTTATTTTATTTATTTTGGTTTTTCAAGACAGGGTTTCTCTGTGTAACCCTGGCTGTCCTGGAACTTGCTCTATAGACCAGGCTGGCTTTGATATGTGGAGCTCACAGGAATCCACCTGCCTCTGCTGGAATTAAAGGCACGCACCACACATCCCCCTCCCCTGCAACCAGAAGCAGTATTTTTAACCTTCTAGCTGTTTTGAAAGGCATGATTCTATCTTCCTTTGAAAGAGTTTTGCCGTATCCTTATTCTTCTTCACTGCTCTTGCCTGCCTACCAGACCCTGTTGTGTTTTATGCTACAAATGAAAATGCTGCAAAGGTTTAGTATGTTGGGCTTGAATTTCGCTCAGTGGGTGGTAGAGTGCTTGCCCAGCATGGTAAGTTTCTCAGTTCTGTCCTCTAAAAGATATCAGTAAGATAGAGGACAATAATATGAGACTATGTTCATTAATTCATGTAATAGAATTTGGATGTCTGCTCAATACTTTTGTTCTGTTTTATTTTTTTGAGACAGGGTTTCTCTGTGCAGCCCTGGCTGTCTTGGAACTCACTCTGTAGACCAGGCTGGCCTTGAACTCAGAGATCCCCCCACCTCTGCCTCCTGAATGCTGGGATTAAAGGTGTGCTCACCACCACCCAGCAGCCAGATACTATTAGGTGCACAACTTGTGAAGGAAACTAGAGAAGAACACAGGTGTCTGTTTCCCAAGCAGTCTAGTGGAGTGAGTGAGTTTATGAAGTAAGCAAGCGAAAGACAAAAGGATGAAGAGTGGGCAGCAAAGAGGCAACGAGACATCATAAAATCCTATGTACTAAAACACTCAGAGAAGACTAGAGTAGCCCCGTTGAGAATGCAAGCAAAAGGTAACATCATCAATTTGGGGCTCAGAAGCATCCAGCAGAAATTGACTAGGGAAGGCCCCTTGGGGCAGCCTATTGGAGTTCCTGATTGAGAGAATCCTGAACAGGGCTGAGTATCCCTTGGCTGAGGCTTCATGTAAAAGAGCAAATGATAGCAAATAGCTAACACGATCAAATTTGGGGCATACAGTCATTTAGCAGAAGCTGGCTAGAGAAGCTGAGGCAGGTGGCTGCAGCCTCCCACTGAGAATCCTGGTGCACAGTCTTCTTCTGTTCTTTCCATTGGTGACCTTCTAATTCCATTTCCTATGTGAATGGGTTAGAGGACAGTTGTAGAAGTCAGTGTTCTCCCACCGTAGGGGTTCCTTGGTTTGATCTCAGGTCATCAGGCCAGGTAGCAAGCACCTTTACCTGCTGAGCCATCTTACCAGTCCAAGGACACAATTAAAAAAAATTTTTTTTTATCTTTTAAAGACATTATAATCCAGCTGGGCAGCAGTGGCACACGCCTTTAATCCCAGCACTCAGAGGAAGAGCCAGGCGGATCTCGGTGCGTTCGAGGCCAGCCTGGTCTACAGAGTGAGATCCGGACAGGCTCCAAAGCTACACAGAGAAACTCTGTCTTGAAAAAACAAAAAGACATTATAATCCTACTTAAGACAACTTATTTATTTATTTATTTATTTATTTATTTATTTATATTTTTATTTTTATTTTATGTGCGTTGGTGTTTTGCCTGCGCATGTGTCTGTGTGAGGGTGTCAAATCCTCAGGAACTGAAGTTATAGTCAGTTGTGAGCTCCTATGTGGGTACTGGGAATTGAACCTAAGTCCTGGAAGGGCAGCCCATGCTCTTAACTGCTGAGCCATCTCTCCAGTCTCCTGGACACAATGTTTTTTAACACTCTTAGCAGCTTGCTGAGGAAACAGCAAACAGAAAGGAAAACAGGACAGGACCTTTCAGTCCTTTCCCTCCCACCCTTTTCTCTTTGTTATTTTGTTTTGTTTGTACACAGGGTCTCACTGTATATAGTCTTGGCTAGCCTGGAACTCACTTTATAGACCAGGCTGGCCTAGAACTCACAGAGATCCACCTGCTTTTGCCTCCTGGGTGCTGAGATTAAAGGCATGCCCTACCCCAGAGGCTTTTAACAAGCATAAAAAGAGAATTTACCAATATAAAGTACATTACAAAAAGCTGTTTTTTATTTTTCTTTTTTCAATCTGAGATGAATTCGTGTTCAATTCTTGTTTCCTAACCCTGGAATTCTATACTTACTCTATTTTCCTGCCTCAGCCTCTGGAGCTGCTGCATCGTGGTTTTGTCTCTTGACCTTGGTTCCCAAGCTTTTATGATGTTTGCTTTCTGTTCTGAAATTTCAGTCTTAGGAATGTTGTTAGAAGCCACCCTTTGAAACTTTTATTACTATGGATTCTCTTTTAAAGGGATCAAAGCACAAAGAGACCAGGGTTTGTCCCTTCTTGGCGTCATATCCCGAAGTCCCACAGCAGTAGCATCCTGGAGGTAGACTCCACAGCATCCATGACCGGCTGGACAAAGACTCATCCTCTCTCAGGTAAACAGGAAGATACTGGATCTGACCACCAGTTCTATTTGGGAAACAGCTTTGTTGAGCATACTTCCACTAAAAGACAATTGTTGTTTGAGAATTCCATCAAAATGTAAAAGTGTGTGCTGGAGACCTAGCTTGGTTGCTAAGTGCTTGTTATGCACCATGAAGACCTGAGTTCAATTCCCAACATGCTGGGGAGGCATATTCATATTGCTCAATGGCCAGCCAGCCAGCCAAGCTGAATCAGCAAGTCCCAGGTCCTACTGAGAGATCATGTCTCAAAACGCAAAGTGGATGGCTGCTGAGGATAGTACTCAAGTTTGACCTCTGGCATACATATGCACCCACACAGGTACCCACACATACTAATGAATATACACACACACCCATCCAAACAAACCCACCCCCAAGTGTAATGGAAGACTTTTTAGCTGCTTTTCCTCAGTTTCTCTAGTTTTTGTTTCCCACAGCTTGCCTGAATGTTTTAACATTGCAAAGAGTTTTATGAAATGAGGAGGGACAGAAATATGATGCATGATGGTAAAAAATAGTTCCATTCCTTAGAAGAGTAAGTCCTAGGGCTTTCCTTGGTCTAGGCAAGGTCTTGAGAAATGAATTCCAGGGCTGGAGAGATGGCTCAGTGGTTAAGAGCACTAGCTGTTCTTCCAGAGGTCCTGAGTTCAATTCCCAGCAACCACATGGTGGCTTAAAAACATCTGTAATGAGACCTGGCACCCTCTGCTGGCCTGCAGGCATGCATGTAAACAGAACACCACTGTATACATAATAAATAAATAAATCTTAAAAAAAAAAAAAAGAAATCCATAGTGATTGATGTTTTTATGAACTGAGATACAACATAAACATGTGGGCAAAACTAGGAAATTAGCAATTCATGTTGACCCCTCCCTTGCCTCTGTATCATAGTCTCCTTACCTACCAGTTGATTGACAGTTGCTCATTGATTCTTAGAGCTGTGGAAAGGAGTATGCAGGAACAGTAAGAAGATGTGAACGTGCTTAGGTATTTGTGCTGACACTTGCCAGGCAGAGGAATATATAGAGAAAGGTGCACTTGGAATCCTGGGTATGTTAAAGAAGCCATGCCTGCTTCCTCCTGAAATTACATATTGTGCTGATCGTTCACGTTTTAACTTATTTCATGTCGAGTAACATTACTTTAAGAAACTTGTGAATGTGGATGAACCTACTATCCCTTCTAGTCTCTTCAGATAGATGATGGTACCTTTTCAGTATAGTAAAAATTGAGTCTTATGGTTTTCCCTGTTAGTCCTCAGTTCTGGACCAATTGGATCGAATATAATCTTCTTTCTTAACAGGCAAAAGACATTTAACAAAATGATGACAACATTTTTTCACTCTCATATACACATGCATCCACATGTGACGAAGTGTACAGACACACAGGTACACCACACACATACACACACACCCAACCAAAAAACAAAGTAAACCCAACTATAGACGGAAATTGGGTCCAACCATTCAATCACCTGCCTTTTACCTCCTAAAACTGAAGGAGCCAGTGCTAACACTGTGGTATATATGCTTATATAAATGTCTAGATGTGTGGGATCAGGATCCATCCCTGGTGCATGAGCTGGCTTTTTGGAGCCCGGTGCCTATGGTAGGACGCCTTACACAGCCTTGGTGCAGGGGGAGGGGCTTGGACCTGCCTCAACTGAGTGTACGAGGCTCTGCTGACTCCCCATGGGAGAACTTGCCTTGCAGGAGGTGGAAATGGGGGGTGGGTTGAGGGGGAAGACTATGGGGTGGGAGGAGAGGGGTACCTGTGGTTGATATGTAAAATGAACAGGGGGGAAAATTTGCTGAGTCATGGTTGCTCCCTCTGGTAGAGGGGTGTTCAATACATGCAAATGATATTAAATACATTGACTCAAAAAAAAAAGTCTAGATGTTTATGTACATACACATAGGCCTTACTATTAAAAATGAAAACACACTATACATACTATTCTATTTCCCACACTTTTACTTGATTTATCATGCATATCATTCCCAATCTATTTAGACTCATCAATGAACTCTTTAAAGATGAGTTTTCACTGTGGATAATTTACAAACCAATTTTTTAAAAATGGTGGAAGTTGCCGGGTGGTGGTGGTGGCGGTGGCGGCGTACGCCTTTAATCCCAGCACTCGGGAGGCAGAGGCAGGTGGATCTCTATGAATTCGAGGCCAGCCTGGTCTACAAAACGAGTTCCAGGACAGGCGCAAAGCTACACAGAGAAACCCTGTCTCGAAAAACCAAAAAAAATGATGGAAATTAAAGAGGGAAAAAATAACTTTTTTTTTTTTTTTTTTTGTACCAGGAATTGAACCTTGGAGTTTGGGGGTCATACATGTTAGGCATGTGCTTTGCCACTGAGCTATAACCCAGCTTCTTGCTGTTGTTTTATTCTCTGAGATAGGTTCTCTCTCTCTAGTCTGTACTGGCCTGAAACTTACTATATAACTCAGGCTGGCCTTGAACTCATGGTAGTTCCTCTGTTTCAGTGTCCCAAGTGCTGGTATTACAGGTATTAGTACCATGACCAGATACTTTTTGAGACAGGGTCTCACTAAGTTGTCTAAGCTGGCTTTGAACTTATTCTATAAGCTAAGTAGGCCTTGGACTTGTTATCCTTCTCCATCACCCTGTGGAGTAGCTGGGCTCATGGGCCTGCACCAATAGCTCCAGCTGAATTGAGCCTGCTTGACTTGAAGTCAGCTCTCCCATCTGCTCTCTATGCTACCTTTCTGTGTCTCAGTTTCCCTTTTTTCTAAAATAACATGGGTGTCTACCTTATCACTTGAGAGAATTAAATGAAATAATATGTGTCAAAATGCTTTTAAACTGTTTTTAGTATATTGAAAATGCTTAAGAAATGTTAGGAGTTATGCTGTTACAGTTAATGAAATATTGAAAATATATATGTTGTTGTTAACATCATCATTCCATTATTCATGGCTCATGGCTCTGAATCTGATAGGGAAAGCACTGTCCAAAGCATGAACTGGAAAGCAAGAGTTCCAAAGGAAAAATGGTATGGTAACCATAAAGTCAACAGATAAGTCAACTTGATTCTGGAACTGTTGTAATTTTCTCATCTTGGCTTGTATCTCAGGTGGGGAGATCACCTCTAAAAGTGAGCTGGATGAACTACAGGAAGAAGTGGCCAGGCGCGCCCAGGAACAGGAACTTCGAAAGAAACGGGAGAAGGAATTAGAGGCTGCTAAAGGGTTTAACCCTCATCCCAGCAGATACATGGACTTGGATGAACTGCAGAATCAGGGTAATTGTGCGAATTAGGCAGTAGGTAATGGGGACAGAGAGAAAAGGCAAAAAGTAAGATCCTCACTTAGAAATTTCTTATCTACTGTTTAGCAGTATTTGATTTTATCTTGGTTTAACTACTGTAATGAGAGCTAAGTTATGAACAGAAAAACTTATTGATTAGAGATAGCACTACTTCTAGGTACATCTATTTATTTATTTATTTATTTAAATTACACTCATGATATTAATTACACTCATGATATTAATCACATTTGTGGTATTCATAGATTACATTCGCAGTATTCATTCAATTATATATATATATATATATATTTTAATTTTAAATGCCGAATGTCATTTATTGAAGGGGGGAGGAGGTCTTAAATACAGGCTTACAGCACAATGGGGGGACCCCGGAGGGCAGAAGTTCGCTACTGATGTTTTACAATCTTGCTTCTAATCTGTTAATGCCCATTATTCAGGATACACAGACAAGGAACTCCTCTTAAGCATTCAGGAGGGTGGAACCTGGCAGGGAATTAGCATAGGGAGGATATCAAGGTCAAGGTGCGCAAGCAAGGCAGTAGTTACCCAAAAACGGGGGCCAGGGCCCTACAGGTCCCCCTTTTATTAAAAAATGAGCTTCTGACTTGGGTTGCGTGGGACGTCAGCAGGTCACTAGGTACATCTATTAAAAGCCTGAAAGTTAGGGGCTGGAGAGATGTCTTAGTGGTTAAAAGCACTGGCTGCTCTTCTAGAGGACCTGGGTTTGATTCCCAGCAACCACACGGTGGCTCACAACCACCTGTAACTCCAGTCTCAGGGCATCTGATGTCCTTTTCTGGCCTCCACAGGCACCAGGAACACATGAGGTACATAGACATATATGCAGGCAAAATACCTGTAAGATGCATAAAATTTTAAAAAAAGTTTAAAGCTTGATAGTTAGAGATAGTGCATTACGCAGGGAAAATAGTTTCCCTAAACATCTATGAAATGTGTGAGTAAAACAAAACTTAACTCAGAGAGCAAGAAAGGATGGTAATGTTTTTAGTATGCAAGGTGGCGCATATGCCAGGCAAGCTCTGTCAGAGCTGTGTTCCCAGCCATAATTTGCTAGTCTTGCTTTCAGTTTTGGTTTTGGGTTCTCCCTTTGTTGCCCAGACAGGCCTTGACCTCATATCATCCTGTCTTAGCCTCCCAAGTAACTGGGGTGGTAGCTATATACCATCACACCCAACTGTGATTTATTTTTGATCCCATGACAACTCATTCCCAAATCTCATAAGATGGGCATAGACATGAACTTCCCCAGGTGCCTCGTATTGGTTAATTACCTTCACCAAAACCCACAAAGCCAAATTAGTTTTGTATTACCACTTTGTACCTTGAGACTGGTCTTCAAAATAGGAGTTCAGCAGCTTGAAGTGTCTTCTTTATATAGGTTCTGCTGGTAAAATAATATGGCGTCTAGGAACCAATGCCATGTGACTGGCTGCTTGTCCCAGCTCTTTCCATACATCAAGTAGCTTTCTGGACTAAGTAGTCTTAACTGAGGACAGCTTTTCCTCTAATCTTACTGTGGTCTGTGGTGTTTTCTTTCTACTTTCTCTCTCTCTCTCTCTCTCTCTCTCTCTCTCTCTCTCTCTCTCTCCTCTCTCTCCTCTCTCTCCTCTCTCTCCTCTCTCCTCTCTCTCCTTTTTGTGATACTAGGGATTGAACTCAGGGCTTCACACTTGCCAGGCTCTCTATACTGCTGAGCTACATTCCCTACCCCCTAGTTCCTTTTGATTCAGGACAATTTTTATCTTCTATTTCCCAAGTTATTTGTTGTGTTTGTTTCAAATTATGCTTTAAAGCCTGGTGTCGTGGCTCACAGATTTAGTTCCAGCACTTAGGAGGCAGAGGCAGGCAGATCTCTGAATTCAAGGCCAGCCTGGTCTATAGAGTGAGTTCCAGGATAGCCAGGGCAGAGAAACCCTGTCTCATTGAAAACAAAAATAAAATAAAATTTAAAAAAAAAGAGCTTTAAAATTTCAATTCCTCTTAGCGGTTTCTATATTTGGATAGTCTACTTTGCATTTTGAACTCAAGTTTTGTCAGTCTGAAGTTCCAGGTTTATACTATTCTTTGTGTGTCTCTGTTTGTATGTGTGCAGGTACACATGTGTGTGAGTGCATGTGGAGCCAGAGGACAACCCTAGATCTTGTCCAACCCCCCCGGGGGTGGGGGTGGGGGTGGCGTATGTTCTTTAGTCTGGAACCTAAGTAAGTAGACTAATCTGGTTGACTAGTGAACACAAGCACACATCAAGTTCTGCCTCCCAGTGCTAGGATTCCAATGGATACTCCAATACCTGGCTTTTTTTCATGTGTGCTTGTAGGGCAAACTGAACCATCTCCTTGGCCTTTTTAACTCTCCTTGTTTGAGATCTGGTCTCATCACTTTCTAGCCTTGGCTGGCCAAGGTGAAGTTGGCCTCATAGTGGTTGTGGTCTTCCTCCCAAGTGCTGAGATTACAGGCCTGTGCGCTGTGCCTTGGTGTAAAGTTTATAATTCTGCTGTTTCTTGTTGTCCTTTCCCTGCTCTCTTCGTTAAACCATGCGTTAAAACGGATCCTACTGGTTATGTTTCCTGGTCAGCTCTCTCCATACGCTGTGGTGCAGCCTTACTAGAAGAGCAAAGCATGGAGTGCTGAGATTCTGCTGAGTGGCTCTGGCGCACCCCTTTAATCCCAGCACTTGGGAGGCAGAGGCGGGCAGATCTCTGTGAGTTCAAGGCCAGCCTGGTCTACTATCGGTGACTATGAGGGATCCAGCCCCTCGATAGTCCCCTCCCAGGGTCCGGGAAGAATCTACAACCAGCTGATAATTAATCTTTGATGAGAAGAAATGAATCTATGTACACAAAACTCCTTAGTTCATACACTTTATTATTCTGTGATAGTTCTCGCTCCACACAGCTTCTATTCTGCTCTCATGTCTAGCTCCTTTCTTGCCTGATTTCTGTTTATCTACTGTTCCCTCTTAAGTTCTATCTTAATTCTCTCGTCTTAATTCTGCCTCCTCTAGGTCCTTCTCACCTTGTTCTTACCCAGCTAGGGCTTTGCCATCTGACTCTTCCTCATCTTCCATCTCGTTCCTCTAGTACTCTCTTCTAGCCCTGCAATCTAGTTCTTCCCCGTCTCAGTTTGTTCCTCTCAAGTTCTTACCCATGTAGTTCTTCCATTCTCCTTTCTCTTCTCTGTCCCGCGCCCTGGAAGTCCTGGTATATAAAGCCAGGCTTCCAGGGTCAAACGGAGGGGTGATAAGAATCACATTGAGAGGCACTAATCGTTAATTATCATTTGCAACCCCAAGGGGAAGTGACCAATGGGGAAATGAATTAACTAAAGGCTAAATTCGGGTAATATCTAAGAAGAGGGCTCTTATGTGCTCAACTACAATCCTAAACGTGATTAGTAGAAAATGTTAAGAATCTATAAGTTGCTAGGTCAATGGGAGAAAATAAAACTGTTTTCTTTTTTCCTGTGGCTCCTATCTGTCCAAGCTATCTACCGTTTTTCTGCAGGGTGGGGGAAAGTGTGCTCAGTCGCTAGGCAACCTGTGTACAGCTAGATGCCTTTGGTGATAGTTAAAGGGAGATCTGGAACTAGAGGTAAGGTTTGGAAAAGCAGGAAGTAAAGCTTAAGTGGCACATCCACCAGGCCTTCTCAAATAGGTAGCCTGGATGCTTAAGTCTGTTCTTAGAAAATATGGAGGTATCTCTGATAAGGTACTTTCCTCCATCTGGGGATGGACCTGGTCGGATGCTGCCAATGGTGATAATTACAGGGAGGCTTGAACTGGGGTTCTGGCTGAGCATAGCTGTCAGCACAGAAGGTTATCTAACTATTCCTAGAAGTAAGGAGTTAGAGGTCTGTAAAGTTATTAAGGCTGTAAGAAAGGAGGGTCCGATCTAAATTGTGTAAAGCTATTACTTAACATCCACCTGACCTAGGTGGTGTCTCCTTGTGGAATTTACCTTAAATCAGGAGACTTGCATGTGGACTGTTATTACTGCTAGTCCTTGAAAGTGGCCAAGGGAGATATCTGATTCCAGAGAAAGCCTTTCCTGAAGCTGTTCTCCAAATACCTGGAATGTCCAGAGAGTGATCAGTCCACACTGTTAGCCCTTCTTAGGGAAAAGTCAATTGGGAAAACTATGAAGGCACACATGATTTTCATAACAGAATACAGCTGATATATAACAAGCCAAGTAACACCAAAAACTCCTTGGGATTTGGCTTCCTCTGGAGGAATTCCCTGATTCCTCCAGGTAGTGACTTTGCCATAACCAGTTGAGTTCTTAGGATATATTCCTGCGGCCTGCAGCAGTCTACAGAGCGAGTTCCAGGATAGGCTCCAAAGCTACACAGAAACCCTGTCTTGAAAACCCGCCACCCCCCTCAAAAAAAAATTAAACCTAGCATACTGATTCATTAACTATAGTTTGCTTAGATCTTTGTAAAATTGAGAACTTTTACATGGTCTCACTATCTTTCATGGGCCTCTGAAGGGATTATATGTGTGTACCTCCATGCCTGGCCTTCCCCCCCCCCCCCCCCCCCCCCCCCCCCTTTTTTTTTTTTCAAGCTACCACCTCTAATTGATTTAATTGATTCTAATTGTAGTGAAAGAACTTAGGGTCTAGGGCTGAGGGAAATCAGAGTTCTAGAGATGGGGGAGAAATTGACTGCCAAGGTTTTCAGAACCAATCTGCTTTCTACTGTCTTCTTGCTCTTTTGTTTTTCTTTTCTTCTTTCTTTCCTGTCCCCACCCTCCCCCGCCAGACAGGGTTTCTCTGTGTAGCCCTGGCTATCTTGGAACTTGCTCTGTAGACCAGACTGGCTTCGAACTCACAGAGATCTGCCTGCCTTTGCTTCCTGAGTGCTGGGATTAAAGGCTTGCGTCACCATGCCTGGCCCTTCTTGCTTTCTAAAAGCTAAATGAAGTAGGAAGTGGATTAGTTAAGGTTGTAGCCGAACCTTTCTTATTATGCCCTGTTGTTCGAATTTCTAAATGGTCTTATAATAAAAAAACCCAGAGCTATCAGGGTGAAAGCTGAAAGGTCAGAGAAGAAGATCAGCCAGCCACTAGTTCTTACCTCTATGAAATCCTCAGTCTAAAGAGAGTTCCTGTTTCCTCACGCCTTATATATCTTTCTCTGCCCTGCCATATTACTTCCTCTGATTAAAGGTGTTTGTGCTTCCCAAACAAAGGCATGATATCTCAAGTGCTGGGAATAAAGGTGTGTGCCACCACCGCCTAGCTCTGTTTTCTCTCCTACACTGGATCAATCTCATGTAGCCCAGTGTGGCCTTGAACTCACAGAGATCCAGACAGATCTCTGCCTCCGAGTGATAGGATTAAGGGTGTGTGCCACCACTGCCTGACCTCTGTCTAATCTAGTGGCTGGCTCTGTCCTCTGATTCTTAGGCAAGTTTATTAGGGTACACAAATATGTCACCACAATGCCCATCTGAAGGTAAGTTGAGGATAGGGGAAGGGTGACATTATGAAGAGAAACGACTCAGACTGTTTATTCTACTTCATTTTTGTTTTGATTTGATTTTTTGAGACAGAATCTCATTATTTAACCGTGTGTGGCTGGCAGCTTGCTATGTAGATCAGGGATCTTCCTGCCTCTACCTCCAGAGTGCTGGGGAAAATAGGCATGTGCCATCATACCTGTCTGGAAATTCATTCTTCCAAACCTTGTGACCAAGTGAAAGCTCAATGTCAGTTCCAGCCATGGTGAATTAATATTCTAATTTACCACCAGTTTATGCTTACAGAGGAACAGAAGGTAAGGATACTAGACGGTCCTTCACAAAGTTGTCTGTACTGTACTTCTCAGTCCTTTCATCTGGCACTGTTCCTGGATACTTGTTTGTACTTACCTTGACCCACATGCACTTTGGGAGTAGGGAGAATTAGCCCATGCTTGTTATATGGGAGGTGGCTTTTTAGGGATACTTTTGGTGAGCGAGGCATGATGAAAGCAAAACTTTGTATTGCTACAGAAATGTCAGTCCATGTACAAATGCAGTTCAACTGCTGTGGTAGATACATTGAAATAGAAACTATAGACCTCCTCTTCCCAAGAGGTGTATTGATAGAGCAGAGTGGTGGAGAGAGAAATGTAGCTCTAGGAGGGAGTGGTTTGGATGACTTTCTACAGAATAGTTAAACCATGGTTGCCATTACAGCAGTAGAAATCTGATGGTAGTTGACAAGGTGTGTCTTGTTATTTCGTGGAAGAGCTGTTCAGTTCCAGGACTAAGAGTCATGTTGCTACTATGGACAGTTGTTCTTTCCTTGAGGAGGTATTAGAGTTGGAATGTGAATGTGGCAGTCACGTACCTCCCTTTTTCTGGCATTGGTTAGGTCTCAGTTAAAGCAAAAGTGGATGCCTTACATGTTCTAAAGACTTCTTAATAGCAGTGGACAGTTAGGCCAGTGGCTTAACAAGGATCTGTGTGTCCCAAAGAGAAGAAACAGTCATAGGAGAAGTTGGAATTAATTATAATAAAAATGAAAAGTGCTGACCCTTTCAGGGAGGAGTGACGGCTTTGAAAGGTCCTTGCAAGAGGCAAATTCAGTATTTGAAGAGTCGCTGCATCTGGAACAAAAGGGAGACTGTGCTGCAGCTTTGGCTCTCTGTAACGAAGCTATCTGTAAGTAACTCAGCTGCTACGGCTGTGGCATTTTCGACTAACTCCACAGTAGGTACTTGTGTTGTCACGCAGATGGCCATATGAACAGTGTTTAATGTCTCTTGTGTTCCCAAGCTGAGGCCAGTTAGCTATCCTTGCCCTTGAGATTTCAAAATGTACTTGGTGGTGTCACTGGTTTGTGGACATTTACTGGAACAACCTCAACAGGAAGCCACAGATGAATTCTTCAATTGTGTCGGCTTTTTCTCCCAAAACAAAGTTAGATTTCAGAAATGAGGTTAGGCCACTCTTCCTATAGTCACTGACTAATGAGTAGGAAAACTGAGTGAACTGGCTCTGACTTCCTGGGCCAGTAACTTTTCACTGTAATATTCCATTCTTTTTGTTTCTCCCCTGGCTTCCTGGTATGCAGTACCATGATGTAACAGCAAGGGACTAAGGCTAGGAACTGGTATCTGACTCTTAAGTATGACCCACAAGAAGCTGTCTCTATAAAGACAGATGCAGGTTTGGATATTATTTTTTTGCTGTTGGCCATCAGAAAGGGGAGTTGGGAGCAGAGTGTGGAGACCAGAGTCAAACAGGTCAGTGAAAAGATAAGAGTGGCAACCTCCAAGCACTAGTTTAACTTCCTGGTTCCTTTTAAGTTTTGTTTTATTTTCTTTAGTGTTTTATTTGTTTAAATTTGAATTAACATGTTTGGCCTCCATGGCTTCCATGAATGTTCCCTAGAGCCAGAGCCAGTTCTGTGCCCTGGACAGCGCATGCATAGTCCATGCCTTGCATTCCTGCTGCATATTTTGTTTTACCGCCTATCTGCTTGGTTTTGGTTTAGTTTTTGTTCTTTTATTTTTGTTCGTATTTTGTGTTGTTTCTGCTATATTTTCTTTTGCATTTTAGCTAAACTAAGACTTACCCTGCATGGTGCCAGCTCTAGCACGCACAGCAGAGCCCTAGTCGATAAGAAGTTGCAAATCAGTATTCGAAAAGCACGAAGCCTGCAGGATCGCATGCAGCAGCAACCATCATCGCAGCAGCCGGTGCAGCCCTCAGCCTCTCTCCCACCACAGGGGGGCGCCCTCCCTCAGCTGACAAGGTAGTGCTTGAGAACCACAGTAGTTTATGGACATCAGGGGAGGAAGTGATCATGGGTGCTCCGTAGCACGAACTATTGTCTTCTCCATTACCAGGGAAGAGAGGAAATACACTGCTAAGATTTTCTTCTCCCAGGTCAGAGATACAAAAGCTCATTACATAGATGGTCCTTTTCTTAACGCTTCCTAGAAAGATGCAAAAAAGTACAAAATAACAAGTTCTCCAAATTTCCTGGACTTGCATAACAGCACGATTATTATATTTATATTCATTATGTACTTATGGGATCTGGTCTGCCTTTCATGTTGTAGTAGCAAACATTTGATTAATTTTGGGATTTTAGTGTTTCCCATTCCTCAGAGAAAATAACCAGTTTATCTTGCTTTGATTAAACCATAGGGAAGAGACACAAAGATTTTCTTTGTTTGCTTCCCTAAGGTCAGGACTAGTGAAAAGTCCCAAGAAGTACTGGGGTAGTTCCCATATTTTAGGGGTTTTAATTTGGCTTTTATGTAGAATAAGTGAATTTAAGTAAAAATTATCTTTGGCTATTAATAAATTTGAATAGTTTTCAAAATATAAGTATAATAAAAGCAGATAACTTTTTCTTTTCAGGTGTGTGTGTGTGTGTGTGTGTGTGTGTGTGTGTGTGTGTGTGTTTGTGTGTGTGTGTGTGTTGCTGGGGATGGAACCCAGGAACTTGTATATATTACTAGGCAAGTGCTCTGCCAGTGAGGTATATCCTCTGCCTTGGTTGTTTATCTTTTGACTATCAGCCCCATTATGTTTGTTAACATTTTTGAGCATTTGTCTGGGTTCAGGTCAGAGCCAAGCACTTTCTGCTTTATTTTGTTATTACATGATAACAGCCCCTGATGAGATGGGGGCTGTAAGCTAGCATACTTTCTAAGTAAGGGAACTTGCAGAGAAGATTGTTACTTAGCTAGTAAGTGGTAGAAGTATAGAACTCAAATCTAGATCTGTTTGATGCCAATGCTTTCCCCTTTCTCTCTGCTTCCCTCCTCCTTTCCTACCTCTAAGACAGAGTTTCTTCTAGCCCAGGCTACCTAGGGCCTGGAGGCCTTGAACTCCTGATCTTGCTTTTACCTCTGGAGTGCTAGTGTTGCAGGCCTGTTTGCCACCACCCTGGTCTCCTCCGTTCTGTGGGTTGAACCCAAGGCATCCTGCATATTGGGCCAGCACTCTACCAAATGAGCTACATTGCTAGAGGGTTACATTCATGTTGTTAGAGTGATGGGTGACTAAACCCGCAAACATTTGTAATATACAGATTGAGTCTTTTTATCTAAAATGGCTTGAGACCAGAAGTCAGTCCGTGTCTGTCTGCCTCTCTTTCTCTGTCTCTCTGTCTCTGTCTCTGTTTTTATGTCTTTTATTTTTCTGTCTCCTTTTCTGTCTCTCTCTCTGTCTTTTTCTCTCTAGCTCTCTCTTGTATCTCTGTCTTTCTGTCTCTCTCTGCCTGTCTTTCTGTCTCTGTCTCTGTCTCTTTCTCCTTTTCCCTTCCTCCCTTCCTCTTACTTACCTCTACCTTTTTCTCTTCATTTTTTGAGATAGGGTTTTGCTTTACAAAGCCTGGAACTTGCTAGATAGTCTGTGTCGGTCTCAAGCCTACTACAGTCTTTCTGTCTCTGGTTCCTAAATGCTGGGCCACATAGCTCAGATCTCATTTTTTTTTTTTCTTTCAGATTTTGAAACACTCACAGAGATAGGTTGAATACCCTCAGCCCTGAAATCTGAAGTCTGAGATGTTCCCGGGTCCAAATTTACTTCATTATTGTGTCTGTGCTCAAAAACAGTTGGAGTTTGAAGCATTCTGGTTTTGGATTTTCCTTAATCTTGATCTGATAATCTAAAGTTGGAAAGGTTGCAGTGTCCTATAAGACTGCACGTTTTGGTCAGAAATAGAAAACAATGAGAGTCAACTAACTGCAGTTTGTTCCGATTCCCACTCCTCAGCGTGAAGAGAGTCCTGGTCTGTGACTGTGAGGAAACATCTGAGTGATTTCTGTGTGTCCCAGGAATCCATATTACCTTGTACTCTATAATAATAGTATCCTTTTCCTTTTTTACTGAGCTGCCCCATAGGCCCCTAGAGGAGCATTTCCCTCCTTATACAGCCTCTGGGAATTTTGTTGTATGGTATGAGCGATTTATAGGCTTCCCTTCTGTGTCATCACATGTGGGAGAAACAATTTCTGTGGTTTTAATTTGCAGGTAGAATGTGATTGGAATGGGACTTCACAGGTAGTGGAGAGTATTGGCAAAGACTGTACTTAATACCACATATACGAAATTGGTGGTGACATTGGATAGATAATATTACCTTCTTTTTCTTTTGGGAACCTGTGGCTTTGTTTGTGTTTGTCTTTCTCGTTCTCGTCATGGTATCTTTGAATAGCTGTAAGTGGAGGAGTGATTAGTTCTTTTTGGAAGTATTATAGTTAGTCAAGGCACCTTATGACTGGTTCTCTCCATTTGTTTCAGTGAGCAGCCTGTCCCGCTCCAAGTATTGTTAAACCAGGAGGCACAGCTGGATCCCTGCCAGGATACAGAGTTTGGGGCCAGTTCTACCTTCTTCCACTCACCTGCTTCCTGCCATGAGTCACACTCATCCCTCACCCTGGAGTCACCTGTTTCATCTGTTTCACAGCACAGTTCCCCTAGTAGATCTTTGAAGCTTCTGACGTCATTTGAGGTGGACAGCATTAATCCCTCTGCATTCCCCAGGCAGGATTTCCCTACAACAGCAGGTAGAATTGAGAGGAATTCTCAGCATGAATGCCTGCCATTGGATGCCCTTGAAGATAAGCTCCAAGGCCCCAGGGAGGACAGCAGCAGCTGCAGCAAGTTCCCACCACAAGAAGGGAGAGCCACAGTTGGAGATTGGCTGTTGGAAGGAAAGAAGAGCCCTGTTGACATATCCATGGTGATGCCTTGGTCACATTCAACAGGAGAAGCCACTGCTGAGAGAGTTATACATAGCCTAAATAGTCCTTCAGGTTCATCAGCTCAGCCTAGTATTCCTCCTTACAGAGCCTGCCACCCCATAATGTCTGCTGCTTCTTCACCTGAGCTTCATGCTACTGACCCCATGCAGAAACTTAACCAACATCTTCAAGCCCAAAGTCTCCAAACTTCATTGACTTCAAAGGTGGTCAGAGGCAGTGAGGAGCCCTATAGGCCAGAGTTTCCCAGTACAAAAGGACTTGTCCGCTCATTGGCAGAGCAGTTCCAGAAGATGCAGAATACCTCCATGAGGGATGTTATAGGTTCCCAGGATCGAAGTTTGCCAAATGGTCTAAGGAAGAACTCTCCTTCTGACTTTATGCCTCCATTACCCCAGGGTTCAGGAAAAGACCACTGTCGCTGGATAAAACAGCAGCCTTCTCTAGATGGCAAGGAAAGACTGCCCTCCTGGGAAGATGCTGCTGATCATCCTCCTCTTGCCATGGACTGTGGGCTTCCCAATGGAGAAACCACTGGAACAGGACAGCCCAGGTTGGCTGAGCCAAATATATACCAAGGAAGGCCATCCCAAGTGACAGATACTAGGCCTAAGGAGCTGGGTAGCAGTATCATCTTGGGGACTTCTTTGCCTTTGGATTCCTGGGTAAATGTCACAAGGCTCTGTGATTCTCAGGTTAAACACAGGGGCCCTGGGCCAGGAGTCAAGTCCTCCTCCCATGATTCCCATACATGTGTAACCTACCCAGAGAGAAATCACATCCTTTTGCATCCACACTGGAACCAAGACACAGAGCAGGAGACCTCTGAATTGGAGTCTCTCTACCAAGCCAGTCTTCAGGCCTCTCGAACTGGCTGTTCCGAATGGAGGTCGCAGGATGTGGCTTGGCAGCCTCTTAACCAAACAGGTAAAAATACAAGCAGTGGTGGGGATATATAAAAGCTGAAAGCCAGAGAACAAGATCAAAGGAGGGGTAGTGTTCTGCACAGCATCACTATCTTACTTAGATGCAATAAAACTTCTGACTTTCCTCCTATAGCCTCAGGACAAGGGCTAGGCTTTTTTTCCCCTTTCCTTCCTGCCAGAATGGAGATGGGGTCAGAATTATCCCTCAGAGAGTAATCCCTTCCTTATAAGGGAATGACCACGTAAGTATTTGCGTGTGGGCTCTCCAGAATGTAGTGTAAAGAAGTAGTTCATAGGTCTCTGAGAGTGAGTTAGCATGAAATGGGGAAGGCTGAAAAGAGTCCTCTTTTTTTGTGTGTGTTTTCGATGTTAAATTAATCCAAGAATCAGGCTCCAGGTTCACCTTGATACAAGGAGAGCCACACTAAACCAAGTCTCTGCTATGGCATTTTCCAATTTTACCAAACTAGCAATATCAAGACCTTCTCTGGTTCTTCCAGGCACTGCCATGTATGTTCCTTGGAAACTGCATAGACTTAAGAGTTGACGTTATGATCTGTTTCTGAGCTGCATTCTAGTGTAGATTTTACAATAACATTTTCTAAGTACTCTTTAGGTACACAAGACAAGTTTAATGAATGAATGCAGAAAACCTGGAATCTACTTCACTGAGCTTTCTTCTAATGAAAGAGCAAAAGAATACGAAAACATTAAGTTCAAATCAAGTATTTTAAGAATAGTACCATGCCACTGAGATAGTTCAGTGAGAAAAGGCACTTTCTGCACAAGTCTAGCAACTTGAACTTGACTCCCAGAACCCACAGAAAGAATAGTTTCTGCTTGCTGGGCAGTGGTGGCACACTCCTTTAATCTCAGTACTCCAAAGGCAGAGGCAGGTGGATCTCTGTGAGTTCAAAGCCAACCTGGTCTACAGAGTGAGTTTGAGGACAGCCAGGGCTACACAGAGAAACTGTGTCTCAAAACAACAACAATCACAACAAAAACAAAAACACCTCAAAAAACCCTTTCTGCTCTTCCAGATTAAGACTACATGGGTTCAATTTCCAGCACCCACATGTTGGGTCACAACTGATGCCCTCTTCTGGCCTTTGTGAGCACTGCATTCATGTGGTGCACAGACATGCATGCAGGTGAAACACTCATACATAAAATAAAAATAAATCTTTAAGAGAAAAAGATGGACATAGAGAACTGACTCTACAAAGTTGTTCTGTGTACCCACATACACATACATCATAGACACACATAAAAGTAAATAAACTAGTATCACCTAAAAATGCATTATAAAATTAAACTATTTGAATGTTAAACATATAAAATAAAACAAAACCAGAAAACTTTTATAATACCTAAAATAAAGCCAGATGTGGTGACACACACCTTTAATCCCAGCACTTGGGAGGCAGAGGTAGGCGAATCTCTGTGAGTTCGAGGCCAGCCTGTTCTATAGAGTGAGTTCCAGGACAGCCAGGGCTACATAGTGAGACTCTGTCTCAAAAATAAACAAACAATAAAATCAATTTACAATAACATTTCTCATTGTAGATAATTCTAAAAATGTATAAACTAGCAATTTCTTTTCCCTATGGAGATAATTCTAAAAATGCATAAACTAGCAATTTCTTTTCCCTATGGTTTGTTTTGGATTGTAATTCAAGTCCGTTATGATGGGGAATTCAAGACTGGAGGAACTTGAAGCATCAGGTCATTACTTCCACAGTCTTAAGACTCCAGCCAGGAAACGGTACCATCCACAGTGGTTCAGTCTTTTCTTTTTTTTTTTTTTGGTTTTTCGAGACAGGGTTTCTTTGTGTAGCTTTGTGCCTTTCCTGGAACTCACTCTGTAGACCAGGCTGGCCTCGAACTCACAGAGATCCGCCTGGCTCTGCCTCCCGAGTGCTGGGATTAAAGGCGTGCGCCACCACCGCCCGGCAAGGTTTTTTTTTTTTTTTTTTTTTTTTTTGGCAGTCTTTTCAACTAACACTAACTATTACACTGTTGGGGTATTTTGTTTTGTTTGTTTGTCAGAATAGTTTATCCAGTGTGTGAGAGTGCCGGGGGGCTTGGCAGTAATCCGAGGACTGCCTGTAGCCTACTCTAGTGTTTTTATAAGTTTATCTTTGACCTTTTTTTATTGCAAAACTTTTTCTTGTTTTGAGACTGTAGTCCAGGTTAGTATAGAACTCATAATGTAGCCAAAGCTATCCTCAAATTTATGGGTATCCTCTTGCCTCAGCTTCCCAGAGTATTGGGATTCAAGGCAAATACTATGCCAGCTTACCACAACCAATTTTATTTTATGTTTATGGGTATCTTACCTGAACATATGTCTGCACACCTTGTGCATACCTGGTACCTGCATACCAGGAGAGGGCATGGGATCTCCTGGAACTGTAGTCACAGATGGTTATAAGCCACCATGTGGGTGCTGGGGACCTACAAGTGTAGCCAGGGCTCTTAACTGCCTACCACAACCAGTTTTAAGGTGTTTTCGTCTCCTATCCAGCAACAGTTCTGTGCCTCTTGTCCTTTGTCCCTCTCCCTTACTCCAAGGAATTGCAAGTGTTTCCTATATACATTGATTTGTTCTGGACATTTCCTATGAGTGAAATCAGTGTTTGGTCTTTTGTGACCTGATTAATCCTGACATATTAGTTTCTGAAGAATTGTATAAGCTCTGATTTTTTTTTTATTCTAAATTTTGTAGTACCTTCAAGTTGCACAGAAATCATTGTATCTATGTCTATTAAAACATTAAAAGTAGCTTTTGTGAAGAAAATTTCAAGCCAGGTGTACTGTTGCACACCTTTAATCCCAGTGCTTGGATAGCAGCAGTGTGTTCCAGGCCAGTCTGGTGTACATAGTGAGTTCCAGTCAGCCAGGCTTACATTGTGAAACTCTTGTTTCAAAAATCAAGAAAAGAAAAATTTAAATGTATTAAAAACAGTAAAAGTGAATGTTATAATTAAACCCCCAAGTACTTTTTACTGGTTTCCAAGGTGATTAACTTGGTGCTTTATGAACAAAAGACCAATTTTGATTCAGCCATAACATCTCCACACATAGCTTCCCCTCCTCACAAGATTTTAATTTTTTTACATAAGATCATTATTATAAACTAAAATGTGCCTAGTAACATTGTAGTCATTGTAACATATCAGGCAGTATATTATTTCTTTCTTAAAGAAAAAAAAACATTTATGGGGGATTGAGAGATGGCTCAATGGTTGAAAGTATTGGATGCTCTTCAAGAGGACCCAGGTTCAATCCTAGCACCCACATGATGACTCACAACCATCTGTAACTCCAGTCCCAGGGAATCTGATACCCTCTTCTATTCTGTGGGGGCACCAGGTGTGCATGTGGTGCACAGACATACACATAAAATAAGAACAAATAAGTTTTAAAAAAGGCCTCGAGTTTGAATGTTCAATCTAAAGATTTAAGAGGTAAAACTATGAAAATCAGAAAAAAAAAACCTCAGAGAAAAGCCTTAAGACCTGGATTTGACAACAGTTTCTTAGATATGACACCAAGAAAACAGGCTATAGGAGGAAAAAATAAGATAAACTGCTACATCAGAGTTAAATTTTTGTACATCAAAGGACACTACTAGCCTAGTATGAACCAGTGGTAGAACATGTAGCTAATTAGCATGCACCAGGCCCTGGGTTCAATCTCCAAGACCATGGAAAAATAAAAATTAAAAAAGAATGCTATATGGGATTGGAGAGATGGTTTAGTGGCTTAGAGTACTTGCTGCTCTTACAGAGGACCCAGGTTCAATTCCTAGCACCCACATGGCAGCTCACAACTGTGTGTAACTCCAGTTCCAGGGGATTCAGTGCCCTCTTTTGGCTTCTGGGACCACTGCATGCAAGTGCTACACAGACACACATGTAAACATAACACTCATACACTTAAAATAATAAAGTAGTGCAAAAAGAAAACAAACTAACACATTTATTTAGTGTGTATATATATGTGCGTGCATCTTAGCACACAGGTTGTGCTCAGAGGACAACCTGCAGCAGTTGGAATGTATGTCTGTGCACCACATGTGTGCAGTACCTGTGGAGGGCAGAAGAGGGAATCATATTCCCTAGAACAGGCTTTATAGATGGTTGTGAATTACTGTGTGGGTGCTGGGAATCAAACCCAGGTCCTCTGAAGCTTAGCCAGTGCTCTTAACTGCTAAACTTTCTCCAGCCCTTTATTTCCTTATTTACATTTTTTTTGAACTAGTCTCCTGTAGCTCAGAATGGCCTTGAACTTCTTTATCCTCCTCTACCTCATAAGTACTGGGATTACAGTTGTATGTCATCACACCAGGCTACATTTAAAAATGTTTTATTTGTTGGAAGGCCTTTTAAAAATAAAAACTTCTCTAGGCAGTTGTGGTTTGCCCCTTTAATGTCAGCACTCGGTGGGCAGAGACAGGCGGATCTCTGAGTTCAAGGCTAGCCTGGTCTACAGAGTGAGGTCCAGGACAGCCAGGGCTACACAGAGAAACTCTGTCTTGAAAAACAATAACAACAACAAAGCAAAAATTCCCAAGGTTCAACCATAAACATTCTGAGTCAGATCTGTGGTGTCTTGTCTTTGTTCCATGTCCATTCCCCCTTTCCACCCACTGAAGATTGAACCTGCCAGAGCTTCATGTATGCAAGTGTTATACAAAAAAACTGTATAACATTTATACAGTTATGTATAACTGTAACCCCATTCCCTGAGAAGGTATACTTTTTAAAGCTCCCAGATGAATGAGTACTGTTATGAGAACCAATGCATTAAGTAACAGGAAATATCCAAAATAATTGATCTTCAGTACTTATATGAACAGTATACTTAAGCCATGTGTGTATGTTTGTGTACATATGCATATGTATCAAAGTAGCCTATCCAGACATGAATTGGTGGACGCACACGCACGCATGTGCATGTCAAATGTAGGTCAAGGACAGGTGCATTTTCAGGAGACTTAATTAGTTGGATTGGGGACACCCCCCCCCCCCCCCCCCCCCCCCCCCCCGTGTGTGTGTGTCACATATCAGTTTAGAGCAGTATTAATGATTGTTTATAATTCAAGTGATTGAGAAAAGCCAAGTGTAGGTGGGAATAAAGAATATCACACATGCCAAATATTCCTGAAGTGATCCTGCTCAGAGAGTGGGAGGGCATCAGAAGATAATAGAATACTGTGCTGAACATTGAAAACGTTGAGTTCCAATTCTGGTTAAAACAGTATCAGACTCTGGAACTCACTTCCCTGTTATATCCAAGGGAGCAGGTTTGATTTACAATGACTATGATCATTTAAATTTTGAACTAAACTAGAGATACTAATTGTTTCCTTTCTTCTTACCACAATACGTTAGAAGATCACTATGTCAGATAGTTTCCTCTATAGACTACACATCTATAGATTTTGAAAAGAAACAACAAAACAAAACTGATTTTACTCATAGGAGAAATGTCGAAGGATGGAGGGTATTCAGCAGATGGCTTTTAGAGCTGCTTTCTTAGCAATTTCTGTAGTAGTTTTTGGCCGATAGGAATTTATCCATCTTCTGAGATTTGCTGTTTATAGATTCAAAGAGCACGCTCCCCATTGGATTCAGAGATGCATATTAATTACTTAGTAAAAGAACTCTGGTGCTTATGCTTCCAGGCTCAGATTTCAGGCCCCAGAGGAGAAATGGCTTCAGCTTGTTTTTATGTCTTCCTCCTTAGGCTTTGCAGATGGCGTGGGGAGGAGACTGCACTCAGCCCCTGGTCTTGATCTCTCAAAGACTCCAACAGCAGAGATGGAGCATGCTCTTCATGGACCGAGCACAGCGCCTGTCTCTCAGGTATCAGCCTCTGGTGCTAAGGTGCTGGCCATGGGTGCCATGCTAGAGAAGAAGGCACACAGAGAGGCTAGTGGAAGGGTGCTGGTGCACAGGCGTGGTGATAGGAGGTTCCAAGGAGAATGTGATCTCAGATCAGGCTGCTCTTGAGTGAGAGGAGGCTACCACATGGTGATTGCCTTTGGAATCTGTCTAATTTAGATGTTAATTGAGTCTTAACCAGTTTTTCTCATATCCCTGAGTACAGGAGCTGGGTGAAAAAAATCCACAGGTCTGATGTCTTACATCTGCCTGTGTGTGTCTGTGTGTTTGAAGGCTTCAGCTTGTAGAGTCCTCAGCAGGGAAGATGGGGAGGCTGCCTCTCACACAGTCTTAGTGGCAGCCTTTTCTCAGGAAGGGAGGCAGCTCAGGTCTCTTCCCATAGCTTTGTGGGTAGAGTCGGGATTCATCTGTTCATAGCACCTTCCTCCTCCTTGCTAGTCAAAATACAGTGTAGGTGAAAGAGCAGGGAGAAACTGACAGTTACCACATGGGGAAAGTTATGTACGTTATCCAGAATCAGGACACGTAGTCCTTATTTACACATCTATATTCAAAGTCCAGAGGATGGTCCTTTCCTGGAGCAGTTTTGCATGTTTTGCAGGCCTTTTAATGGGATCCTGGTATGTGAAGAGTTGTGTTAATTTGCTTATCTCTGATGAAATATCTATGGAGACAAGGGAGGAAGGATTTATTTCAACTTGTGATGTTAGAAGTTTCTCTCTGTGATTGATAGTAGCTCCATTGCTTTGCGCCTGAGCCAAGGCAGAACATATGTTAGAGAAGGCATGGTGAAGGAGACTGCTTACCTCACTGCAGCCAGGAAGCAGTGACAGTGACAGAAGGGTCCAGGGACAGGAACACCTCTCAAAGGCACACCTTACGTGATTGGCTGTCTCCAATTAGTCCGTAGCTTTTTTGTTGTTGTTTTTAAGATAGGGTTTCTTGTGTAGCCCTGGCTGTCCTGAACTCACTCTAGACCAGGCTGGCCTTGAACTCACAGAGATCTGCCTGCCTCTGCCTTCTGAGGCTGGGATTAAAGGCGTGCGCTTCCATGCCTGGCTCAATCCATACGTTAATAGCACATTTACCAATGTGTTCATCAGTGAATAAACCACTGATGAAGCTGCCACTCTTATGATCCAGTCACTCCTCAGTGATTGGATCTACAGTTCTGGACCAAGTTTTCAAAATGGGAGTCATGGAAGTCTTAAGAAGACTCTGAGAAGCAAAAGCTGTTGATGGGGTGAGACTCATTGTACTCGTAAAAGGAAGGAGAAAGATGAGGTGAAGTGCTGCTTTGCCTTCTCTACAGCTTAGTGTGCTAGTGTTAGTAAGTAGGGTTCACTAAGTGTGAAAAGTAAAACATGTATTATCTAAAAGGAAAAAAGGCTTACTCTCCCCTCTTTTTGAGACATAAATTTATTTTTATTCTATTTCTTTGTTTTGGTTTCTTCTGAGACAGGGTTTTGCTATGTATATAGCCCTGGCTGTTCTCAGATTCACTATGTAGACCATGCTGGCCTTGAACTTGTGATGCTGTCCTGTCTTCACCTTCAGACCTTGGGGATTACTGTCATTACTGCACCCAAGCAGTAGAGATCAATCAACAAACTCAAATACTCCTTGTTGGCTGAGTTTATAGGTAATCTACTCTTCTGAGACTCTTACATAACTTTTTAAAAACAAGTTGAATTTTCATTACTATAGCTGTCATATACAAAGCCTCCTGCTTTGAAGCTTGTCCACCAGGTCAATTTGATAAAAATATAGAAACAGATTTTATTTTGTTTACTTTATTATTGTAGTTTTTATTATATACAGGGTCTCATTATGTACCCTGGCTGGTGGACCAGGCTGAACTCACAGAGATCTGCCAGCCCCTGCCTCCAGAGTGCTGGAAATGAAAGGCGTGTACCACTAACTACATCAAGCTTCCTTTATTTTTTATTTGTAGTACCAGGACTGAACCTAGGGCCTCACATGCTGAGCAACCTCTCTGTTGCCTAACTATACACACTAAACCCCTTAAAATTGGTTTTAAATACATGATACAATTAAAAAGGTTCAAAAGGATATATAGCGCAAGCCATCTCTACTCTACCAGACCTTCATATCCAATTCCCCTCCCAAAAGAAACTCTAAAGGTTACAAGTGTAAATTCCTAATTAATGAACATTTTCTCCTCCTCCTCCTCCTCCTCCTCTTCTTCCTACTTCTCCTCCTCCTCTTTGGGAAAAGGTGGTTTTCCTGGCATAGCATTTGTTCTCACGTATTTCCAATGCATTTAATCTAGGTGTTATTTTCCTAAGGTGTTTGCTTTTGTCTGGTGTATGATGCACCTATTTATTGATTTTGTTCATCCTTTTAAAACAATGTTTATTGAACTTATATACTTGATGCTCTGCTGGGCTCTGGGGAGACTGTGGTTAATGAGTGAAACAGTCTCTCATTTCATGGAGCTTTTAGTCTACTACCGGGATAGATAAACACACAAACAATTTTATAATGCGATTAAATACTTGCTGCTCTGAGACCGTCATAGAAGAGGTGAAGTATCAGGGAAGGCTTCATGGAGAAAGAAAAAGGGGTGTACCAAGCAAAGGGAATTGAAGTAAATCCTCATTGGATTAACAGAGGATAATTTACTATGACAGGGTTAGAACGTCTGATGAGGAGAAGTGGTGGAAGTGTTGACAAGTGACAGGAAAGAACATAAGCAAGAGTTAGTCATGGACCGCAAAGGGTTCTGTAGGTCACCCAGGACTTGGAGAGGCTAGAGAGAAGCAATATATTGGAGAGTCAGCTAGGAAGTAAAGAAAAATGAGATTGGTGCCAGGAACCAAGGATGGTAGTCAAGTTTTGTGGGTTGATAATTTTGTTTTGGAGCATTACACAATTAATTTTGGGTATATTATTCTTTACTGAAGATAGCTTGTACTGTCTTGAGTATGAGACATATAGGCTAGAAGTTGAGAATTGGTTGGGACTCCTAGCCACTGGAAAGAGGGCAAAGCATAATAAAGATAGGCAATGGCTAGGACATTCTTGTGAAGAGTGTCACATGTGAAGTGGCTCTTTTTCTGAAGAAGCTTAAAACAATACAGAAAAGGAGGCAAGAGCTCAAAGGGGAAGTGGGGATGCTACTAGAAACCCTTTGTCTGTGGAACACTCTCATAACTCTTATGAACTGATGAGCTAACACAAATTCTGCCCTTGAGCACCTTGCAGCCTAGTAAAGGAAACCACCTATACTGGCATATAGGTGGTTTAATTTACGTATTGTTTACTAAGTACCTGCATTGTTTCAGACGTTAGGGGTACTGAAATTAAATGTATTCTACAGAAGAAAGACAATTAATAAGCAAGTTATATAACCTAAGACAGTGATAAGTATGATAATGAAGACTAAAGTAAGTCAAAGGAATAAGGTGTTAAAGAGGTAGTGTCTTCCTTAGAGCTGTTTTTGGTTAGGGTAGTAAGATACCATCTTTGAGAGGAATTAACATTTGATCAGAGATTTCAGTGATAGGAAGTTGTGGGCCATGAGAGAATATTCCTGGTAACAGAAAAGCTGGTGTAAATGCCTGAGATAGGATGAGTTGGTGTGTTTGAGAGACATTAAGAAAGGCTAGGTGTGATGGCGCTTGCTTGTAATATTTATACTTGTAAGGCTGAGGTAGGTGTGTTTTATGTAAATGGAGGTTTTTCTGTTCTACCTGGTCCCACAGCCGCTTTTAAAATAATCACTCAGAGGCTTAATATTAATTACAAACCATTTGGCCTATTGCTCAGGCTTATTAATAACTAGCTCTTATAACTTAAATTAACCCATTTCTATTAATCTTTTACTTTGCCATGTGGTTTTGTAGCGTTACTTGTTCTCTAGTATATCTTGTTGCTCCAGCGCCTTGCTGGCATCTGCCCCTGACTCCACCCTTCTTCTCCCTGAATCTCTGCTTGGATTTCCCGACTGGCTCTATCCTGCCTTGCTCTAGGCCAAAGCAGCTTCTTTATTAACCAATGGTAATAAAACATATTCACAGCATACAGAGGGGTTATCCCACAGCAGTATAGTTTAACTTTGAGCCAGCCTGGGCTACATAACAAGGTGCCATCCCAAAATAATAAAATAAGAAAAAAGAAGGGGGCAGCAGTGGTACACACCTTTAATCCCAGCACTCGGAGGAAGAGCCAGGTGGATCTCTGTGAGTTCGAGGCCAACCTGATCTTCAGAGTGAGATCCAGGACAGGCACCAAAACTACACAGAGAAACTCTGTCTTGAAAAACCAAAAAAAAAAAAAAGAAAGAAAAAGAAAAATGAGGGTGTGTAAAGGGCATAGAGACAATACAGGATTGGGTGAGATCAGTCACACTGTGTCACATGGGACCTTGTGACAGATTACCTTAAGGTAACACAGATTACCTTAAGCAGGTAACAGGAGATGGGAAGATCAGATTAAGGCTTTTGCAGTGGTCCAGGCAAATTTAAATGTGAAATCCATAAGTAGAAATGTCTTTCTGGTGATGGTGAATGGAAATACGAAGTTAAGGACAACACCAATGTTTATGTCTGATTAACTTAGAAAAATATGGTACAAGAAAGAGGAGTTTGGAAAACTTCATTCAATTTTGGATGTTTTAATGCTTCTGATGATAAAGGAAATATTTCTAGCTCTTCACCACAAAAGTGAATGGAGCCATGGCAGGGCATAAGCAACTGGAAATGGCCAACAGAAGAGGCAGCTGTGGAATGGAGCTGTGGCAGGGCAGAGGTGGAGTAGAGTTCACTTGTGTATTTCAATAGGTAGGTCAGTGCCCAGTGTAGATTGTTTTCAGTCTCTTAGTCTGTTCATATACCCCCCTCTACCTCCTTCTCTTTCTCCTTTCCTGTCCTCG
The DNA here is from genome assembly GCA_902168425.1 of Peromyscus attwateri. NCBI lineage: Eukaryota > Metazoa > Chordata > Mammalia > Rodentia > Cricetidae > Peromyscus > Peromyscus attwateri. The sequence goes on along the minus strand of CABHPP010127591.1, from coordinate 5,471 downwards.
GTCTCCTTTATTTTGGGGGGTACCAGGGATTGAACCCAGGGCCTACTCTATAGTCAAAGTAGATCCCCAACCCCTGTTTGGTTCATGGTTGTGGTTTCTTTTCTTTTTTTGAGAAAGGGTACTGCTTGTGTAGTCCAGACTGGCTTTGAACTTACTATATGGGCCAAACTAGCTTTAAACTCAAAGCAGTCCTATTCAGTCTCCTGAGTGCTCTGATTATAGGTGTGCATGTATCAACATGCCTAGCTCTCAGCTCCTATTTTCAAATTTCTATTTCAGTCTCTTTAATTGTACTGTTAGCATTAAATAGGTTGCTAAAGACCCAGATGGTGGACCTTGGAAGGTAGAGGATGTAATGGAAATGGTAGAAGGAGAGGACTCTGGGCATTTCCTAGGAAGAGCAACAGCTGGTAGAGTGGAGCAATGTGCGTCCCTCTCTAGAAAAGGGGTGCTGTGCTCTAGTGTCTTCCCTTTCCCTGCTCCTCACTGTGTTTATCCAGCCACATCTGCCATGTTAACCCTCATCTTTGTGTGGTTTTCTGTCTTGTCTCATTGAAAGGACTCATCAAACGTGAGGAAAAAGACTTTGGAAACCGGGCACCATTGTTCCAGCTCCTCCCTCCCTGTCATCCATGACCCTCCTGTATTGCTCCTTGATCCTAAACTCTACCCTCCCCAACCACAGTTCCTGTCCCCTGATGTTCTGATGCCCAGCACGGCAGGGGAGCCCTATAGACCCCCAGGTAACACCCCTAAACAAATAATATCTGCTAAAATGTGATTCTTTTTCAGGGGCAAAACATGTACCTACTGGGAAAGTAGGGTGTCCCAAGGTGGAATGGAAAGAATATATGAATTACTGTTTTAAGATCAAGCACTGATCTTCATAAAATATGACTGAATACATTTTTAGACACCATGCTTCATTCATGAGAGTGAACCTAACTGTTTCAGTCATGATGCAATAAGGTTTTAAGTGTGAAGTGTAGTTAGTAACTCGTCTTGGGCCCCTCCCCCAGACTGAAAGTGTCATCTCTTGAGCTAGTTTCCTCCCCTGCTATTTACTGAGTTTCAGCTGAGGGATGGTGTAGGGGGACAGAAGTGAATGAAGACTGGAAAGACACTGTACCTTGAGAACCTATGTCCTGTGTCTAGGTCCAGATGGTCCGAGGAAGATGGGCAGCACCGTTCTGGCTTCCATTGACCTCCACAGGAAGATGCTCACTTTTTCCTCCTTATGGGTTTAACGTACATTGAAGTCTGTGGTTCTCAGTAGGGACAGAGGACATACTACTTGGCACCTAATGGATGTTGGATGAAGATGTTTTGAAACATCATATAATGCATAGGGCAGTCCTTTCTGATCCCAATAAAGAATTATCAGCCCACAATGTCACAAATGCCATAGTGAAAGAAATGTATAGAAAAGACTTTCTATATTGTATGTGAGGTAAGAGTGGTATGAACAACAGCAGAGATTTCAGAAATTCAAAAACAAGAATTTAAGTAGAGGACACCTAACTGCTAAGAAAAGCGAAGTGAAAGAAGGGAAAAAAAAAAAAAAGCTAGGCAGTGATAGTGCATGCCTTTAATTCCAGCACTCAGGAGACAGAGCCAGGTGGGTCTCTGTGAGTTCGAGGCCAGCCTGGTCTACAGAACAGGACAGCCAAGGCTACACAGAGAAACCCTATCTCGAAACACTCTCTCTCACTCTCTCTCTCTCTCTCTCTCTTTCACACACACACACACACACACACACACACACACACACACACACACACATATGTATCTTTTAAAAAAAGAAAGAGAAGCCAAGTGAAATTTTAGTGTAATTGCGGAAGGAGTTTGCAAGGGATATTTGTTCTATTAACTAGCCACTCTTGTGCAGGCATTATATATGTGTGTGCATGAGTGTGTTAGAGAAAGATTACCGTGCAGGTAGGTATGGCAATATCCAAGAGACTGTTTCATTTCCCCAAAATGGAAGAGATTGATTTTGATGTAATATATAGGAGTTTTTAGGGCTAAGGGTATAGCTCAGTGGTGGAGTGCTTGCCTAGCATGCACAAGGCCCTGGGTTCAAATCCCAGTACTGGAAAAAAAATTTTAAATATATATATCAAAAGCAAAACCAGGTTTCTTTTTTCCCTGTGTGTGTATTCTTGGACAAGTAAAGAATTGGGCAAAATAGCCAGGAGTGGTTCTTTGGGAAGGAGAATTATTTTCTAAAGATACTCACTCAGTCTTTGGGTTTCTTTTCTCTTCTTAGGAACTTCGACGAGTGTCCCACAGTTTCTGGCTATGTGTGACAGGGATGAAACTCCCCAAGGGGTCAAGTACACAGGAAGGACTTTGAACTACCGAAGTCTACCCCATCGTTCCAGAACTGATGCTTCCTGGGGACTGGGGTCAGAGACCAACCAGCATGTTGGGATCAGAGTCCTAACTACGCCAGCATGCAAGCCTCAGCTAACCTACACTGCCACACTACCAGAACGAAGCCAGGGCCTTCAGGTTCCTCATGCTCAGTCCTGGGGGAGTCTTTTCCATTCACCCTCACATTCTCCTGCTGTTCATCCAGTGTCCTCACCATCCAGCAGTCTTCATTTACCCCTTAAGTCAGCTTGGAATTCAGGTTCTGGCCTGGGGTCTCGAACACCTGGCCCTCGAAGAATAGATATGCCCCCAGATGATGACTGGAGACAGGGCACTTATCCCTCCCAGCATAGGCATAGGAGGACTGACGAGGAGAGAATTATGTTTATTCTATCAAATGCCCCTGGAAGAGAGCAGAACAGGGTGAGATTTCTACAGCACAGCAGGTGGTAAGGACCACCCTCCCCTTTCCTGGAGCCACACCTTTCTCTATAAAGCTGTACCGTGGCAGAGTTGAAACCTGTCAGTTACGCTACGATCATCTCAACTAGAATTGGCACCTTCAGTCCAGCATCATATGCCTGTAATCCCAGCAGTTGGGAGGTAGAGGCAGGAGAATCAGCAGTCAAGGCAGAGACTCTGGGCTAAAAGAGACTGCTTTACCAAGCAAAATCACTACAACAAAAGAATTGTTGGCTTTTCCTAAAGGTGTTTGCTTCTTTGAGAGGGAATGTTTGAAATTCCAGCTTTAGAGCTGGGGCTGTAGCTCAGTTGGTAGAGTGTTTTCCTAACATGCACAAAGCCCAGGGTTAGATCCTTAGCATCATGTAAAACTGGGCATGGTGGTGCACACCTGTAATCTTAGCACATGGGAAGTGGAGGCAGGAGGATCAGAAGTTCAGGTTCATCCTTGGCTGTAGCAAGTTCTAGGCTAGTCTATGCTACATAAGACCCTGGGGCGGGGGGTGAGAAAAGAAAAAAGAAAACTCAAACTTTGGCTCCTCTAACCCATGGAAGCAGCTGATGCTTCAGACTTTATTTGAGCCACTTTAAAGTTGAACCTATTTTATTCCTCTGGACACCTGCTGTTCCTTAGTGTTTAAAGACGTTATTTCATTCTTGGTTCTTTTTATACCCTGATCCCCAGCTGAGCCCTCATCTTTTGGTCCCTACTATATTCCCTACTTATACTTAGTTAGTGCCTGGACTCTTTCTTCCCTGCAGTCATGATTCTGACTGCATCTGGATGGGAAGCCCAGCTGCCAGGTATTATGGCTGTCAGCCTTCCTCGTGACTCAGACTAGGCCTAGAATGTGGAGCTGCCGACGCAGTATCGGCCCTTCTGAACAGAGGAGTGGGCACACTAACACCCTCCTGTCCTCAGCAGCACAGCCATCACTGCCACTTGCTCATCGCTGTCGCAAACTCTCAGAGCCAGCTAAACTATTTTAGGGCAAAGCATACTGTTTTCGTAAAGTATTTTTCATTAATAAATCTATAAGATAGTTCTATTTAATCTCTTGTCCTTCACTTTTGTATGTTCTTGCTCTTTTCTTCTGGGGTCAGGAGGCCTGGACATTTATATAAAATGGCTTTTGACCAAGTGAAAATGAATAGCCAAAAAGGAGTTGAAAAATATATAGTCACTGTTGGAGTCAATATATCCTTAAATAAGAGTATTTTTTCTTTTGTTATTGCTGCTAGCATGTTTCCCATCCCTTTCCTGCCTGGACACTCAGTACAGTACACACTTCTTCCTTCCCCTTATTAAGATTTTCTGGGCATTCAAATTAATCTGACATACTCACTCCCAGTACAAGTACCACTCATGGTCCCCTTTCTCTCTGCGTTACAGGTTTGTGATGTGCCTCCTACCCCTTGTTCTCCTCCTATGATCCCACTCCTTTTTCCCTTACGAGTCAAAATATCTCTGTGATGGTGCATTCTATCTTCACCCACGACACATCCCCAAAAGTCCTTTCCCTTAAAAGGTATTTTGGAGTGGTTGGAGAGATGGCACAGTGATTAAGAGAGCAGGCTGTTCATCCACTAGACCTGGGTTTGATTCCCAGCACCCACATGACTCACAACCTTCACAACCTTCTTTAACTCTAGTTCCAGGGACTAGAACTACCTCTTTGTCTTCTGTGGGGACTGAACACGTGGTGCACTGGCATCCATGCAGGCAGAACACATACACATAAAATAATTTTGTAGGTTCCCTTTGCAAAGAATGTCCACTGGGTTTTCCCTCCTTGTTTATCCCAGAACTCAGGCTCATTGATTGACACAAAGAAATAAAAGATGCTGAGACCTTTGTTCTACTGCTTCCCTAGTCATCATCTGCGACAGATTCCTGTTCCATCCTATTTGGATCCGACACCATGTAGACACATGGGCCTTAGTAGATATGCTGGCCCCTGAACCATTCAACACATCTGGTCTCACACACACTCTTGTATTCTAATCTTTTATAAAATTGTAGTTAATTTGTGTAGTGTGAGAGGGACACATGAAGGTCAGAGATAAGTTGTAGGAGTTGGCTCTCTCCTTTCTCCTGTGTGCCCTGTGGTTCCATCATTGGGTTTGGTGACATGCCTTTACCACCTGAGCCATCTCATAGTAACTAATCATTATTGACGGAATGGTCTGTTCTTGTTCCTTGACCTCGTAGATGCTGGTGAGTTTGATCTGTTTCTGTAAGTTGCCTTGGCCCAAATTCTGTGTATGCACAAAGATAAAAGAACTAATTTCCAATTTTCTACCTACCTAGTCTCTGCTTTCCAACTCTTCCCCATATAGATCCCATATATGTTTCACATATGTTTCATATACATGTATTTCACATATATACTATGTGATAATTTCCCTGAGTGAATTAAGAGTGAGACTATGGCATTCCCAGGTGAGTATATCTTGGTGTCATTCCCTCACTTTCCCTGACTGGTGCTTAGGGCTTTTTCAGCTGAACTTAATTAAATGCCTTCAGATTCCTGACCATTCCAAACTCTAAATGCAAGGGTCAAAATTCTATGCCAAGTGCCCACCTCTCCCACCCACCTTTCCCACCCCACCCTGGCCTTTTTTTTTTTTTT
>CABHPP010127590.1:57893-83733 GCA_902168425.1 Peromyscus attwateri | reverse complement strand
AGATGGCTTCATGTCATGGAAGTGGAAACAGAGAACATCACCCAAAACCTGGAGACATTTACAGACACTCAGGTTTGGGCCATGGCTTCACTGGCTGCTGTTCACCCTGGTACCCACTTCCCTGAAGAATCTTTCACAGTTTTGGAAATTTCCACAAACCGTTTAAAAAGAAGTAACCATTTCTGACCCTGTGATTTGTACAAAGGTTTTTTTGCAGAAAATCTATTCTACAATACTGCCGGAAGCTCCCCGCTGGCCTCCAGGGCCCTTGTCTTGTCACACTCTCCCTCCTCACAATTTTCAGCATCGATCATTCTGAGTCACCTCAGTGTTTATGTGGGTGACTCATCCTTGATGATCTACATCTCCATGTTCTCTGAGCCCCCACACTGTGGGCCCTCTCTTCACAGACAGAGGCACCTTAAAGCCTTGAATGCATCATGCCCGCTCTTGCATCACCCGCTTTTGTGTTCCCAATTTTCTGATTCAGTCCCCTCTGACGTGTCCAGACTCACAGCTTCTCCACCCACTCACCAAGACCTCTGTGCTCCTTTTCTTCCACCCAGTTTGCCATGCAGGGTCCCTGCCTCCCTCTCCACGGCTACTCCCCTGTCCTGCTGTCCTTCGACTTCATTTGTCCAAGAGGAAACCCAAACTCTAAGGATCTGAGAGGCTACCATTTCTACAACGTCCCAGGGGCTGCTGGAAAGTTCACACACATCCAGGCCAAGGGAGCCCCTTTCACCCCAAATTCTGTAACTAGTGGCTATAAGCCACTTTTAAACATCTGCCAGCCATGCCCTCTTTTATTACACAACACCTGGGCCTCTTTTCATAGTCCATCACAGGAGAAAACATCCTTCCGCCTCACGGAAGACATCAGCACCAGAGGAGGCCATCTTTTGGCCTTCTCGTACCACGTGTCAACCCAATCCCAGCCTTTCAAGGCTGCCTTTCAAGATGGTGTGTAAGAATCCCCATTTCTTTGACCAGGATGCAGACCAAGCCTCCTGGTAATGAATGGAATACAACCAACGTGACTATGTGGGCCTGGCGAGATGGCCTAGTAGGTAAAGCACCCACCACACGAGAACGAGGGTGTGAACTTGACTCTCCAGCACCCATGTGGGAACCAGGAACGGTGGTGCATGCCAACAATCCTAGTGGTGGGGAGGGCAGAAGCACGAAGATCTTTGGGCCTTGCTGGTCAGCCAGTCTAGGCAAATCAGTGAGCTCCAGGTTTACTGAGATTCCGTCTTAAAAAGTAAGGTAGATAAGTGATTAAGAAAGACATGTCATCAGCCTATGCCCTCCATATACACGGACACACGTGCATGCACACATGTGCACACAGAACCACGTACAGAGTGATCAAGGACCACCTTGGAGATAAGGTGGCCAGTGGATCATGACTTCCATCTTGCCTGTCCTTGCTTGCTTTTCTTTCTGTCCGAGAGAGAAGCTGGCTGCCATGCTGTGCATCGCCCCGTGGAGAGAGAGGCCCACAGAGCAAGAAGCAGGGTGGTCAAAACAGCTGCTGGTGAGGAGCTGCGGTTCTCAGGCCAACAACTCACAGAGGACAGAAGCTAGCCAACAACTACGTGAGTGCGCTTGGAAACAGGGCCTCCCTGTCCAGCCAGCAATGACTGAGGTCCTGGCAGAGACCTTGATTGCAATCTGGGAGCAATGCTGAGCCTGAGAACCCACCTACAATGTTCCTGGACTCTTGACCCACAGAAACCATAAGTGGTTTTTTAAGCGGTTACATTTGGGGGTCATTTGTCACATGAACAGACACACCTATGTATGGTTTCCATGAGAAGGGCTTTCCCTCCAGCCCAGCACCTGTGGGAAAAGCCCCTTCCCTTCTCATATCCCCATGATTTCCTCCACTGGTAAATGACACATACCAGAGATCTCGCTGAACTTCTGGACTCCTTATGACTTTTCATCATGCACACCCAATGCCTCTTTCCTTACTCCTCAACCTACAGAATCTGCTGTGTGAGGATAGATCCATGCTGGCCTGCCTCCACGATGGTCACTCTGTTCTCACCAGCATCTTTGAACAAAGGTAGCCCTTGACAACCACAGTGAATGGATGGGTCATAAATGAATGTGAACATTTTTTTTTCCCCCATGGAGTCTCACAAAATGTCCCTGGCAGTATGAAGATTACCTCACTAACCTGTTTTGAACATGTATATTTAAATATGCAAGTCTGGTTTACAACTATACACATAACAGAATAATTTATACTTTTTTTTTTGCTAGATCTGGTTTTTCCTTTCACGGTTTTGCTTTCTACTGCAAGTTGTGGGACACACATGTAATCCTAGCACTTGGGAGCCTAAGACAGGAGAATCTAAAATTTGAGGGGAGCCTTGGGCTATATAGTGAGGTACTGGAGGAGGCGGGTGGGGTGAGTGGGGGGGACTATTCTCTGTGAATGAAAATATTTCTCTCCTTAGCTAGAACCTCACTGAGCCCTTTTCCAGCAGTTTTTAAAAGCATAATGTGACCACTGGAACAGTCACTCTTGTCAACATGGTTGGGTCTGGAGTCAACATGTATTCATTCTCTCACTTTGTTCCTCTAGCAAACCCTGACGAATACAGACACCTTTCCCTCTTGGAGGAAACCAGCCTTACTTACCAAATTCATGGTCCAGCCTGGATTTCTGGCCCTACGCTCTTCCACAGCCTATGTTCTTGTGACACGCATGACCTAGGCATCATTACATGCTACTCTGCTCCGACGCCTCCCACCAAGAAAGTCTAAGTGTAGCTATTTCCACTCTTAAGCTCCAGGCTCCCTTTCCTCTCTGGGAAAAGTGAAGGAATGAATAATGTCATCAAGAGTCAACTTGTACTAGCTTCTCCAAGGGAAGAGGCAGAACAGGAGGGTTGGCGGTGAAAAGCACAGACTGCTAAGTTTGGCTCTGACTTCTCTGCCCAAGACCTGGAGGATGGCATACTTGGGAACCCATCCCCAGCTGCCATGGAGCCCAGGGCCTGACTGCAATGGACTTTGACCAGACTTAGGTTAACCGAGAAAAGCAAATGGAGAGCTCTTTCATGCATAGACAGTCACATTACGCAACAATGTCTATACCCACGCTTCCCTCACCATCCCACTCAGTCCTTTGTTTTTAATTGTCTTTGAACTTGAGCTGGGGCTCTGGGGGCTTCATATGGGAGCCACACATGTGCTCTTCCTGTATCTCCTCTCCTCTCTCTCCTTCCCAGGTCATGCTTATCAGGTTTATCTGACTGAAACATAGTTTTATGGTGATCACTCCGGGATCCAAACATCTTCTGCTGTTCTCCTCTAAGCGATGGCCTGTGGTTCGAGGCCATTCCAGTGTGTCTGGTTGGCGTCTTTATTTCTCTGGCCCATGATTCCAATCAACCTTAAAACTGTCCTTGGTCCTATCATCTTAACACATCTACTCAACTCAGCGTTCCCTGCACCCATGTAAAAAGGAGCAACCTGTAACTACTGTGCCTGTAACCCCAGTGTTGGGAGACAGAGATGGGGATATCCAGGGAGCTCATTGGCCAGCCAACCTAGCATAGCAAAACCGGGAGCTTCTGGTTCCATGAGAGACCCTGTCTCAAGACAATACAGTTGAGAGCAGTAGAAGAAGACGCCCAATGTCTCCCTCTGGCCTTCACATGTGTGTGCACAGGTACATACATCCAAACACTCACAGGACTGCGCCACATATACGCCACACCACACCCACCACTCACACATCTAAAGAAAAAAAATATAATAAACAAATCAATGACATTCTCCTGGCCTCGTGCTAGCAGACTGTTCATTCAAAGACACCGATTTCCCAACTGTGAGTTCCGAGGAAGGGCCATGTTGTCAGACTGTTTGTGCCTTGCCCTCTTCCTGGCACAGGGGTGCCTACACAGAACACACAACAGAGGAGAGCCAGCTAAATCTTTCCTCCCCGAGAAGATTCACCATTACAAAGACCAGCGTCTAAGTGAACAGCATGAGGTCATGAGAATGTAACCTACTTATTTGCTTATGTACAGTTTTTACTTTCTACATATGAGTGTTGTGTGTGATGTGGCATGTATAGATAGATACTGTGCACGCAGGTTCTTAAAATCAGAATTCTAATATCAAAACCCAGCTTTACAGTCCAACTGCTCAAAAAAAAAAAAATAAGTTACCAGTCTCACAAAGGGAAATCGCAAATTCAGAAAGCTAGCCTGGGGGGAACACAGGCATGCCTCTGATACCCACAGTCTGGCTTTCTGCTTGTGTGCCACAGAGTTTGAAAGAGCTTGTATCTGCCATATAAGCTTTATTTACCACAGGACTTTTGTTTTCAAGTAAGTTTTAGCTTACGTTAAAAACAGCAAATCTTGTCTCTCAACGGAAAGAGGTTTTCAAACTGAAAAGCTGAACATAGAGACAAGTTTCTAATTGGGACCAGGGACGAGGTGATCAACATAATACTCAATAAACATTAATCAATGAGAAGCTTGAGAAACTTTTGGTTTTATTACACATTTAAGTTTAGTTTCTATTTTTTTTTTCCCAATGGATAGGTTTAGCAAACTCGCTTTTTCAGGAACAGAAAATCTTGTGATTTGCAAAATACGTCATCTAGAAAAAACGTGAGAAGAAAGACCTTCCAAGGCAATGTCCCCGAGAGCAGAATTTTACACAGCAGCCTCCTGTCCTGGCCGCCCCCTGGGCGTTATATAACTCAAAGGTAATTAAGAAACTCAGCCTTGGACTGTAAATCCCATCCCACAAAGACTAATCCAGCGTGAAGACATCAAGTGCGCAGATGCTCTACGTTCCCAGCCAAAATAAAGACCGCAGCCTTGGGATATATACATCTGCACTAATCCTGCCGGACATCAATTTAGAGGGATTCGGTTTAGCCAAGGACATTGGCTTTCTCTGACATATCTCCTTCCAGAAAAGCGATTATGCTGTGCTGGCTGAACACAGCAACTCTAAACGTTTCTAAAAACTTTCTTTTAAACATTTGTTCACAGACTGGAACATAGACTATCCCCCCCCTTTTAAATTGAAAACAAATGTCCACTTAGTGAGACTTAATGTACTTAAGAATCAATTGTCTTCTGAAAACAGTTTATCCCAAGAGGGAAAGAATTTTTATTTAACAAAACAGTCCAATCATGGTTTTAATAGATTGGAGGATAAATAAACACTAAGTCGTTAAAAACAAGAATTAATGTAAGAGTTCTTCTTAAAGGCTATAGTACTTGACAAGAGAGAAATGTCCCGCAACAATTTGGTTTTTCTGTTTTCAGTAGAAACTAGTCAGCACCAACAAGTTCCTGGCATTCCCTTTTATCTGTGTGACCACTGCGCCATCTGGTGCCTAAAGTTCAAACAACAGCAGGGTAGGGGTTTTTTGTTTGTTTGTTTGTTTGTTTTGTTTTTTCCTCTCTCCACTTTTAATCATTTTTAACACCTTGGAAATTTTTTTTGGAAAACAGTTTATCACGGTGTATATAAAGAAGGGATCATCTGTGTACAAACTTCCAGCATGTGGCATTTCTAAGGACTCTAGAAAGCTCAGACCTGGTACTAAAAAGATCATATACTATCGATAAAACAGTTAGAAAAACCACAGGTAGAGAGAAATAAGCTGAATTGTTATTATTGAGGTGTGTGTGTGTGTGTGTGTGTGTGTGTGTGTGTGTGTGTGTGTGTTCCTCCATTCTTCTCCTATTCTCTCTCTCTCTCTCTCTCTCTCTCTCTCTCCCCCCCCCCCCCCCCCCCCTCCCTCCCTCCCCCTCCCTCCCTCCCTCCCTCCCTCTCTCTCTTCCTTTCTCCCTTTCTTTAGAGAGCATCTGTCTCTGATCACAGAGTTCAACAGTTGGGTAGAGTGGCTGATCAGCAAGCTCCAGGGATCCCCCTGCCTCCTCCTCTGCATCCCCAGCGTTACAGGAGTGCCCTGCCACATCTTGTTTTTAAATATGAATTCCAGGGGATCAAACCCAGGCCTTTACGCTTGCGCGGCAATCACCTTTCCAACTGAGCTTCTTCCCCAGTCCTTAACCAAGTTATTTTGAAAGGAATTCTGTAAATGTGACCTTGAAGACGTCTCATTGAACCACAAGTAATACTTAAAAATCGGGACACTCTTAGACTATTTAGACAGACAAGTTTGGGAAAGTCATTAGCAGTTAAAACGTTAAACTCATAAAATATGAAAATATCCTTAGTGAAATCACCTATTTGCTGAAGAGGTTTTCAGAACTGTTAGCTATTTGTCTAGTTAGAGTTCTTAGAGATACTCCGACTGGATACTGTGCCATAATTGCCTGTCAGGAAAAGGTTAAATTGAATCTGGAAACTACATCCAGCTATTCTAGACAGATAAAAATCTAGGCAAATCTCACAGGTCTCTATTAGAACCATTATTTTTCGCTCTTGTTTTAAAGAGTGTTTGTGTTATTCTTTTTAAATATATATATATATTGGATATATTGGGACAGTTGCATGGCCTTCGGGGGCTTTCTTGTGTCCTACTCCAGTGTGGGTCTTATATCACTTGAAAAAACATTCACCCCAGAAAAGAAGCACTGCTTTTTTTCTACCACCAGAGAGAGGAGAGAAAGAAAGAGATTTCACGTAAAACACTGAAATTTTCAAGATATCCTAGAGACTCATTTTGTCTGATAAACAACTGATAAACAACTCACCTTACAGAAAATTCAGACAATCAGAAAAATAAATGTAGCTACAATTTTTAAATCTAAGTGAACTCTGGTTACTAGAATTTCCTTGCTAAAGGAAACTGCTTTAAACCTAAACTTTTAAGTTACAAAGAAAACAGACCCCAAAGTGCTTCGTAACCCCAAGAGCCAGCCAGGGTCATTGAATGACCTTGAATGAGGCTGGAACCTGTGCTTGTTTTTAATCAACAGAAAGTGGCAAGGGGAACAGGCTATCCCCCTGTGACCATGTTGCACAGTCAAGGCCCTACCTGTCTTAAAAGAGTGAGCGATTCTCCATCCTGCGTTGAAAGCAAACAGAGAAGAACGGGCCAGCTCTGGCTACTTGTTTTTGGCTGACTTTACAAGCCACTAATTTCGGGGGCCACATCGCTGAGCACTTGTTTGGGCTACAACCCTGCCCTTGGGCCAGCAGAGATGTCCGTCCCGTGGGTGACCTTTTGACCTCAACACCTGGAAACCTTGGTTTTACAAATGCAGGACATGGGTTACCTTGTCTTTAGTCACATTCCTGCCTGGGAAATGGCTCAGTGGATAAAAGGCTTGCCACGCACGACTGACTACCTTTGTCTGGTTCCTAGAATCCTTGTAATCATAGAAGGAGACAGCACACTCCACAAAGTTGTCCTTTGACCTCCACGTGTGATGGATTCACAACACGCCCCCATGGTTGGGCATGTTTGCACATGCCCAGCGGACCTGGACACTTCCGCCTAGCCAGTTCCAGGTCAAAATAGCCATTTCCGGGTCAAGGTGTCTCGCGTGATCAGGATCCCGTGACTTTGCATGGTTGTGTAAGAGCGTGCACTGCAGCCATGTGATCTGCGCCTGCGTGGAGTAGTTATGTTGCTCTGTGTACACGCATGCACCACCCAGCCTTTATAAGCTGGCGCCATATTCCCGGCTCCCTCCTCCTCCTCCTCCTCCTCCTCCTCTTCTTCTTCTTCTTCTTCTTCTTCTTCTTCTCTCTACATACATGTTTCTCCCACAGGCCTGAGTCTGTCTCTTTCATCTTAATAAAACTCTTGTTAGCGGATTCTGTCGTGTTTCGTGACATTTCCTCACAGGGTAAGAGCACCGCTAAATAACTAACAACGTGCACATGTGATCCTGACACACGTTACACATACAATAATAATAACAATAACGATAATAATATTTTCTTCCTCCTCTCCTGAAGTCACCCTGCTTCTTTATCCCACAATACCTCCAAGCCTCATCCTAGGCAGCTGGGTTTTGATTCGCTCTCCCGTTACCGTATACTTGGCCTCCTGCTAACTAAAATGTTTTGATTCCTGCCCTCCGTGGTTGTGCAAGCAGGCCTGGCTGGATAGCAGGAGTGAACAGCCACCTAAGGATGCTAGGAGACCCTCAAGCCGTTGGATTTGGTCGCCAGCAAGATATGGGTCCTGCATCTCACAGTCCCTGCCACCTTCTACCCACAACCTTTGTCTCCAGGATCAGGAAGGTCCCAAGCAAGTTTCCCCAGCAAAATCTCCAGGTGAGAGCTCAGACCTCTGCTCCCTTCTCCCGGACTTAGGGAAATCCTCAGCAGAGAACCCAGATGGATGATAGTGTCCAGGTTCCTGACCCAGAAAATGTGGCCTGAGTTAGCTAGCACAAGAGTGGGAATTTATTCTGCACTAATTGGAAAACAAAAACAAAAACAAAAAACAAAAAAAAAAAACAAAACCCACTTGTCCATTAAATAAAATTCACAACTTAGACCCAGCTCTGGGCCCCTGAGCCCAGCTAAAGGGATGTGCTAGGCCCCACACAGAGATCAGAAAGGCGGGAAGAGTTCAACACAGTCTCAGGGGCCTGGAGGGAAAGCAGACATGCAATTAACTTTGAAAAGTACTCAGACAAGTGGGAATACGGGCAGGAAAACAAACAAACAAGCAAACAAAAACCCCACAAACCACAAACAACGGGATGAACCCAACAGGAAATGTTTCCACAGGAATATTTGCAAGCTACAGAAAACCTGGATCAAGTCCACTTAAAAGGACAAAAAGACAAAGGGGGGCGGGTCACAAAGTCAAAGTGGAGGTCAGGGTGGCCTTTGGCTCAGTTGACTGAAAACTCTTCTCGGCTCTTCCCCTTCTCCTTTCAGACGGCTCTGCCCATCACATGTTAGGGATGGCGGTCTATGATCAGAGAAGAAACTTCTTTTTCATAAGTCCTATGCATCTGAATTGAAACGCGTGCGCGCGCACACACACACACACACATACGCGCACACGCACACACACACATATACGCACATGTGCGTGCACACACACACCTAAACACACTAACAAGTCTAAAAGATGCACTTTTTGAGTTAGGTACTAAACAGAAATACAAAACCGAGAATGCACAATGCTGGCTGGTTCTGTAAAAACCCTAATTACACGGCCTCCCATTTTTTACCCTGTGTAATAAAATAGCATAGGCTCGCCGCAGTTAGATAAATTAGTGGACTGATACGTAATAATTAGTCAATATGAAAAGTGGTAGAAAAATACCTAATATCTTCTATGCAGAGATTCCCATATTGGAAACATTAATTTTCCAAGATTATAAATAGTGTTATAAGCCCAACATTAAAATGGTATGAAAATTGGGGCTGCAGTGAAAAATGGCCAATTCCAAGGCAGGGGCAGAGAAAGCGCAAACAAGCGTGGAGCATCTCCTGACCCGAAGAACTAAAGAAATGCTTTGTAACAGGATGGAGCATAGCAACAAGGCACAGAAGCCGGTTTGCACAGGACTCTCAATAGCCGAGGACATAGCAATTTGGGCAGCAAAATACATATGACAGCAAAGTGGGTCATGAAACGTAGGATAAATTAGATACTTGTGAGCTCATATGGATACACGTAAATTAGTGGATGAATGAATAAATGGCTCAGAAAAGGCTGCTCGTCCTTAGAATAGAACTCCAGTTCATACATGTAAAGGAACCATAGAAATTGAAAGACCGTCCAGCAAACACCATAGTAACTGCTGCCGGAAAGAATCAGTGGAAGCCATTAGTAGCTAATTGGATACATTTCCCTCAGATCTGTAGATTAGTTCTTGGTATTTTATCAATGTTCCTTTCCTGGTTTCAATAACTGTGCTGTGGTTTAATAAGATGCTATCATGTGGGAAGCCAGGAAAGTGTATATGAGACTCCACAAACTCATTGCTCAACAGTTAATATTTAACTCATTGTAATTTTGAAAGTTAAAAAATATTTTTTAAAAAAGTCAACAAAAATCTTTCTCTCTAGGTCTCCGGGTCATTCTGTAAGCATGAAGTACCTATTTCAAAGCCATCACCTGCACCTGAATTTTAGGTTTAGAGGGCCGGGGTGTTGACAGTTGAATGGAGACTTGGCTGGTGAAAGTAGCTAAAACTATAAACAGGGTAGAAGCCCTTCTAGAACAAAGGGGAAACCCACTGCATCTTCCCTAGCACGGTCACCTCACAGCAGCCACCACTGCTGATCCCTTTCCACTGGTGAAATTGCCAAGGCTGCTGCTGAAATGTATCACTACAAAATGTGAGGGGATACAGGAAGAACAGAAAGAGGCCGAGAGTCTGGAGAACAAGATGCTGGCTATCTCTCCTGAATCTACTCTGGGGGCTGTACTACAGCAGTATTAGGATGCCCATCAAGCTGGGCATTCAGGGGTGTGTGTGGCACAGGCCTGCAAACCCAACACTCAGGAGCTGGAGCATCCCAAGTTTGAGACAACACAGTAAGACTACCTCAAAAAAAAAATACAGCCATCAACACAAAGCTAATGGTAGGTTATTATCTCGGGTGGTTTTGATGTAAAATACATGATGCTATACATAAGAACAAAGCTTGTCACTCATGTTGCTGGCACGAATGTTATTCCTCATGTTGATAAGTAAAGTCACAGTACAGCATCGCATGGGATGAATATGATATGAAGACGCTTATGACTGAGGCTTCCACAGCCGCCCTGTGGCTTCAGTCAGACCAACAGCCACCTCCCTTCTGGATACAGGGACAAATCATCACTTTAAAAGGTCAGCTATGGAGCTGGGGAAAAGGCTCAGGGGTTAAGAACACTTATACTGTTCTTGCAGAAGACGCTAGCTAGATTTTTCAGCACCCATGTTGGGTGGCTCACAACTACCTGTAACTTTAGCTCCAGGGAATATAATAAATGTCCTCTTCTGGCCTCTGCTCTCACAAGCACATACATGCGCACACGCACACACACACACACACACACACACACACACACACACACACACACACAGCACTATCAGCTCATCTGAAGTATCCACGAACTAATACTAAATTACTCTAATGTCAAAAAATAAAAATCGCCCCTCTCTGTCTCGTGAAGATCTTGTTTAACAGATATTCTGCCAAATAATCTCCCACGCCAATTTCTCCAACCTGTTATCATTTGAGTGCCACCTCTCTTATTTTTTTCCATTCTTGATACCAATTACACTTCCATCTCCTGCAGATTTCTCTTTGAGTTACTTCATGCTCTTAAAAATAAAATCTTGGGCTGGAGAGATAGCTCGGCAGTTAAGAGCACTGGCTGCTCTTCCAGAGGTCTTGAATTCAGTTCCCAGCAACCACATGGTGGCTCAGAATTATCTGTGATGGGATCTGATTTCCTCTTCTGGTGTGCATGCATGAAGACAGAGCACACACACACACACACACACACACACACAGAAATTAATAAATCTTAAAAAGATTTAAAAAATAAAATCTTAAGGGATATTTATGCAACATCTAAGAATGAGAGAGAAGTGTCATTTCTAATAAGCAGAATCAAATTATAAATGTATTTATAATTGTAACTTCTATAATTATAAGTCTAAAACTCAAATGAAAGAACAGCCCAGACAGAATTACTTCACATACCATGCTACACATATCACATTCTAAAGCATAATGTATACCATCTAAAAAATGTAGACACACTGAAAGTTTTCAGGATTTACTAACCACATACCAGAGAGGTTTGAAAATCAAAGAGAGAATTTTGAGATGGAATGTGTGGTAGTCAGAATAGTCTAAACTGTGCCATGGTGGCAAAATATTTTCAGGCATGTGGGCTACATATCAGCGAAGTTTATTTCTCAGTTGCATCAAGTATATTGTGGGCCAGGTTACTCTCCAAGGAAACTGTCTTTACGTGACACTTCAGAGTCAGGCCAATGGATGCTCTGTTGGTGTGTAGATGTTCTGTCCTAAACCTGTGAGCTCCTCAGTTCATAAAGGAAGAGAGGAAAGCCAGAATTACACTTGAGCTTTTTGGTATCACAGCCCCTGGGAGACACAACTTTCCTTTCGGTCCAGTGGCAGAATGAATCACACAGCCTCACCAAGCTGCAAGGGAGGCGGGAAAATGTGATCCTTTTCTTGGACACAGATGTGCTCTAGACATTCCTATTAGAAAGGGGTTGGGAAGATGATTAGGGCACTAGTCCAGAAGAAAACATTCTCTAGGGAGAAATGCACCTGAAAAGAGCAGAGAAGGCAGAAGTGTAAACAGAACTGAGTGGATCAGAGGCAACGTCAGATCACCTCTGCAGCTCTGATTCCTGGACTCTAAGATGTGCACCATGAAGATGCTGTAGTGACCTTCGGATCAGTGTAAATAACCATCATGATTGCATTGGCAGTTCTTGTCTGTTTATACCAGAGTTCTGGGTAACAGACATCTACTGGACTCTTACAGTGTACAAGGGAACATGCCAGGCTTGAGGTATATCCATTCTAAACAAATGACAATACAAAAGCATATCAAATATGGAAAAACATTGCCTGAAAACATCAGAAACATCCGAGAAATCCAAGGTACAACTCTGTCGGTATTCATAGCTGTCTGCGTTTAACACATGTACTGCCTCCTAGCAGCTCTCACACCTTATACCACACCACAGGAGAGAAGGATGAGGGAAAGAGATTTCCTTCACAAAGGTAGCCTCACGGCTCTGGACTAAGCCCCTCTACCCAGTGGATGCTGCAGCCAGCCTGAACCAGCAGGTTCTCAGTCTTTTCTCTCTAGGCTCCAGGCCAGCCTGAGAGCTTTAGAGCAACCGGACGAATGATTGGCATAGTTCCTACAGCCTCCAAGTATAGGCACCAAAATTGTACGACTAGATATCTATTTAGACCTCGAGAGGGCTCTAGAGTCTTTGATTCTATGATATAAAACAGGTTAGACCCCATTTAACAGAGGAAAAGATTTGAGCCATCCTTCCTGTGCTCGGCACAGGACCTCAAACCAGATGCCAACTCTGAACATCCCATCCACTACCCAGGATCTTCTGTGACACTGACCAAGAAGGAAGTCCTTGGTACCCTGGATCCTATAAGTCATGATAAAGTATGCAACAAGAGAAAAGAAGTGTTTAAGGTATGAACAAGGAAGGCTAGGACTATAACTCAGGGCTAGAACATTTAACCTAGCAGCCTCAAAGCCCTAATTTCAATTCTTAGCACTGAAAAAAGCCACCTTTCAGGTTGGGGAGAGAGCTCGGTGGGTGGAATACTTAGATGCTGGCATGAGGACTTGAATCCAGATCCCTAGTAACTATGTAAAACCCAGGTTCGATGGAACACAAGCATGGTGCTGAAGATACAGAGATGGGTAGATCCCAGGGCCTCAGCGGCCCTCAACATCACTGAAACGTTGAGCCGGGTTCATTGAGAGACGTCATCTCAAAAATCAACATGAGAAGTCACCGAGGAGTGCATCTGACATTGATCTTCCTGCCTTTACACACTCATGTTCATGTATGGGTGTGCGTACCTGCACACATACGAATACAACACATACACACACACACACACACACACACACACACACACACACACACAAAAACAATAACAAAAAAAAAACCTGCATGACTGCAATTATCCAAAGAGAAGCACAGTACCTATTTCAAAGTTTTCCCTGTGGTACTAAAGGAACAGTAGGGATGGCTAGGACCTTTCTAAATAGAAGAGCTGATGCCTCAACAGGATTTTTAAGACCCCATTCCTCTCTCTACTCCCAGCTCCAAGAATATTCAGAACTCTAGTGTAACCAAGCCACACGTTGATAGGTCAAAAGTTGAACACAGGAAACCACGAAGAGGGAAGTTCACACCCCAACTCAACAATCGGTGTGCTGTGGCAAGGTTCAAGGAGATCTGAGGAGGGAAGCCCCTACCTGAAGCAAACTGGCATTTCAAACTCTAGCACCAAAGCCAGAATGGGAAGAATTACGAGAAGAAACTTTCTTCTTTTCTTTCTCCTCCAGATAGGAAAGCTGGGGAGAGGGGGAAGCCAGTGTTATACTGGTTATTGAGAACTCTGGGGTGTTCGTAAGCAAACACTCCTAAACCACAGCTGCTGCTACTTTCAGAATGACTCCGGTGACTTGGGGACCAGAATGACTCCACATCGGTGCCGATAGCTGGAGAATTCAAGAAGCGAAAGTGCTGGGACAAAGCCACTGTCCAGTAAAGAAGCAACAAGGACCACGACGGAGAAGAGTAGGAGGGACGGGACAGGGTGCCTGACTGCTCTGACAGTTTACTTTGTCCACAAGACACAATCTAGAGTAACCCAAAAAACAGTTTCAACAAGGGGTTATCTCGATCACATTAGCCTTCCGGGATGCCTGTGAGTAATCTTCTTAACTGGGCTAATTAAGGTTAGGAGGGCCTGGCCACTGTGGGTGGCACTGTTCCCTAAGCAGGAAATCCTACAGTGTAAGAGCAGTACTGGGCATAAGCGTGCATGAATTCATTCTGTTTCTGTTGCTGGCTGTGGATGTGACTCGCTGCTTTGAGTTCCCGCTGCCTGCAACTCCCCCACTGTGATGAACCGCAAGTCTGGAATTGTGACCGACAACAAACCTTCTCCACCCTTAAGTTGCTCTTTTTCAGGATATTTTGTCATAGTAATAAAAGAAAGGAAGTCAGTGGCCAGCACCTTTAGAGTGATAATTCAGGGACACATTACACAAGGAAATTTGGAACCAGACCCGATGAGTAACTTTATTTGGATCCTGTCCAGTCATCTCTGAGACAACTGGTAAATGTGAACACTGAATTCGTAATGAGTTCATGTTACAGTTTTTAGTACTATAATGGCACTGTGGGGTTTTTTTTGTTTTGTTTTTTTAAGGAATCCTTATCATTTAATGTTACGCATTAAAATATTTACAGGAAAATCAATATGATGTCTGGAATTTGCCTTTTGATAGTCTAAAATGGGAGAGGAGAACAGATGAGCTCCAAAAGGAAATCTTTGGCTATGAATTGGAAAGAATTGAAACATGGAGAGTGGACGCTTGAAGGATCATTCTAGAATTCTATCTACTTCGAAATTACTTTCAGTACTACTAAAAAAAAATAAGCTTAATAAAAAAGTCTGAAGTGTTTGTGATGTGACTATCATTTCCACCACATCCACATCCTTCCTCTCAACTTCTAGAAATAACACTGTCCTCCCCTTACTCTAGGAACCTCCCCCATTTCGTCTGGTTTCCTTGGGTGTCACCAAAGTCTCCATTCAATTAACCGTGATCTGACCACGCCCATCAGAGCCCTTCCGTGAGGTTCTAAATTAACCGTGATCTGACCATGCCCACAAGAACCCTTCTGTGAGATCCTATGTGGGAGTCTCACAGGAGAGAACTTCTGTCTTTCCTCTGGGATTCCCCAGTCAGATGGCTGGAATCTGGAGATGCTGGCAACCAAACCTGAACCAAACCTGGAAAAGAGAGAATGCATCATACAAGACACCCAGAAGTATGTGACTTGGGGTAGAGGCAGGAGACAGCAAACACTGAGGAGATAATGATGCCAAGGCGAGCCCCCGGATTCCTTGTCCAGTTTTCCCTGTCCTAAGTGAGGAGAGCCATTAAGCTGCCTCTCAAGTACTTTTTACAAAGACAGAAGCTCATGTAGAGGAGGCTGGCCTTGAACTCCTGATCCTTCTGCCTCCACTTCCTATGTGCTGGGATGACAGGTGCATACTATCCCACAGAACTGCAGGCTCCAGCAACTCTAAAGATGTAATTGAGTGATCTTGAGCTGAGAGGAGAATCCTGGATTATCCACGTTGCCTCCAGAAATTAGGAGGCTCCTTTTGAGAATAAGGTAAGGGCCAGGGTCAGAGAGGGAAAATAGTCAAGAGGCAGAGGCAGACTGACACACTTTGAATATGGAAGAAGTGGCCCGTGGCATTTAAACACTGACTGTCAAATTGGCTTAATCTAGAACCACCTAGGAGAAGAACCTCCAGACACACCTCTGAAAGATGATCTATATTAGATCAGCCTTTAGGCATGCCAGTGAGGGATTATCTTAATTGGGCTAACCGAAGTGGGAAGACGCATCTTAACTGTGGGCGGCACCATGCCATGGGCTGGGATCCTGAGCTGAATCAGAAAAAGATAAAGCGAGCTGAGCACCAGCATTCATCACTCTCTGCTTCCGGACTGCAGGTGCGATGTGAGCAGCCATCCCACACTCCTGCCGCCATGCCTTCCCTGTAATGATGGCCTTTACCCTGGAGCCGTGAGCCAACGTGAGCTCCTCCTTACGTTGCTTCTGGTGCAACATTTCGTCACTGCACCTAAGAAAGTAACTAATATTGGAGCAAGGCTGAGGAATGTGACAGCTTTGAAAGATGAAGAAAGCAAAGAAAAGCTGCTTGGAATGTCCAAAAGGAAGGTAGGCCTGCTGGCATCCTGAGTTCAGAATGTTTGATCTCTGTCGCGGTAAGATGAGGAGTCGCGGTTATTGTGTGTGATATGCTATGGTGGCCTTGGAGAAGACACACCCCTTGTTTCCATGCAGCATCTCCCCTCAGATGTCCAATAGAGGTCTCACACTCCGTGTGTCCAGCATGAACTGCCAATCTTCACACCAAACCTACCGCACCTAAAACCTTCATTTGCTGATAACTCTATCCCTTCATAACCAGGCCAACCCTTCAGAGCCAGGATAACTCATAGCTCCCCTAAAGATGGTGCCAATTTCACCTTCTATTATCCCATGTCTGGGTCTCATTTCCCAACATATCATCATCATTATGTGTCCCGACCCTCCACTGTGTCTGGCCTGGAGCCTAAGAATGGCCTCAGGATCCTCATTTCCACCCTGTCCACACCTTTCTACATCCAGCACAGTGGCCAAGCAAATCCTTTCACAATCTTGAATAGGGCCATCGAGCTCCCCAGAACGCCATGTGAGCTGAAGCAACAGTCCACAAGCCCTTCTGTCCCACGCCTCTCTCAGATCACCCTGCAGCAACCACACTGTCCAGGCTTAGCAGTCCCTAGTTCCCGGTCCTTCTATTGCTGATTTTCCTAGGATATTCTTCTGTTTCTGCTGGCTGCCTGTTCTCAGTCTTTGCTCATTGTTCCGGTCTCATAGCAGAGACCCTCAGCATCACCACACAGCCCTACCTTAGGCACTGTTAGTTAGGATTACTATTGGTGCAATTAAACACCATGACCAAAAAGCAAGTTGGGGAGGAAAGGGTTTACTTTGGCTTACACTTCCACAAGGCTGTTCATCAATGAAGGAGGTCAGGACAGGAACTCAGAGCAGGAACCTGGAGGCAGGAGCTGATGCAGAGGCCATGGAGGGTTCTGCTTACTGACTTGCTCCCCATGGCTTGCTCAGCCTGCTTTCTTATAACACCCAGGACCACCAGCCAAGAGGTGGCACTGCCCACATTAGGCTGATTCCTTGTCCATCAATCACTAACAGAGAAAATGCCTTACAGCTGGATCTCGTGGAGGCATTTCCTCAACTGGGGCTCCCTCCTCTCTGATGATTCTAGTTTGGGTTAAGTTAACACAAAACCAGGCAGGACAGCCACTTCCCCCACATCTGCCTCTCCCTGGTGCTCTCAAGCTTCCTTACGTTGCCCTGCCTCCTGCTTTTTCTAGAACACTCCCCCACTTTCCGGTAGATCCCATCATGTACTTAAGCACGATGTTTAGTCTGAATTGGCCATCTTCCTCCTGGACCATGCAGACAAGAGAGCCTGGTCTCAGTTTGGCATCTGGATCTCTTCTGACAACGCAGAAGAGTGCCGACCCTGTAGTAGGTGCTCATTAAACACGAGCAGAGTGAGCGAATGGATACAGGAAAGCTGATCTCCATCCTATTCTTACCGATTGCAATGCCTCATCCGCATCTATTGACCCACACTGTCGTTTTTTCGAGAGGACCCTGCCGACGGGGATTGATGCCTTACACCACAGTGCTTTGTAGGAATAGGGAGTATCCCTACCTGTGAGCATGACTCATGTGCCTGGGTTAAAAAAAAAAAAAAAAAGAACCCAAACCCATCAATACAATTCCCATTATGCCTCCCACACAGAAGGGCTTTGTTGTGCTAGGTTTGCAGCTGTTATTTTTAGGGCCTGTTATTGTTTGTGACTTTCCACTTAGATTCTGTCAAAGCCTTCACTTCGGATCAGCAGCCCTTCCGAGAATACCGGCAGGTAGGTAGTGGCACCTGTCCGTGGGCTGAACCCCAAAATGGTCCAAACACAATGAGTGGTTTCATCAGCAGTGTACCCCAAATGTACTGCTGTGTAAGCCCTGCAATTACCTCTTACTTTTGGTCTGTTTTGTGCAGGGAAATTTTGAATATAGACTTCTGTGGTTCAAGCCTATAAGCCAAGCACTTGGGAGCCTGAAACAGGGGGATTGCTGCAAGTTCGAGGCCAACCTAGGCAATCTAGTGAGTACCAAGTCAGCCTGAACTACAAAGTGAGGCCTTGTCTCAAACAAACAAACAAAATAAATAAAATATGCATTTATTAATAAATTTTTCTTACAGAAATCCCCCTCTCGTAAGATCCCGTAAATATACCTAAGATTTAAAAATACAAAATGACTCTATCAGAGTGTTCTAATATAGGGGAATAAAAATATATAACACCAGCAATCATATTAGAACTATTTATCTCAAGTATTATTTGTATGAGTGTATGCAGACATAAAGTTAATCTATAGGTTAAAAAACGAAAATGAACTAATTTCAATAAGCTGAGTTTGAGTTCAATAATCCAGTTCAATAAGCTGGCTCACTAGAAATGAAATTTCATGAACTAAACAAGTATAATTTAATGTTTGGAAAAAAATTACTGATAATGGGTTTGCACCAGAGAACATGATTCTGACTCTGATGAAATTTTACCAATTTCTAAAATGCTATAAACATTAAATTAAATTACTCAATGAATAGTACAGGCTCTTGACACCAAGACTGTTGACCTGAATTGGGTCCCTGGGAGCCTCTGTGAAAGTCAAGACTCTTCTAAGTCAGTCTCTGACCTTCACATGTATAGTGTTGCCTTTGTACAACACACACACTCACGCACATACACTCACACACCACACATAAACACTCACACAGTCATACACATCACATATACTCGTACATGTACCACATAAATACACCACACACTCACACGCATACACTCACACACACAGTCACACACCACACACATATACACACTCATATACCACACATACACTCACACACACACACAGAGTCACACACCACACACACACTCATATACCACACAGTCACACACATACACCACACACATACATTCTCACACACCACACATACCACATACACACACTCACATATGCACTACACAAACCACACACACCACACACACTCATACCACACTCACACCACACACACACACTCACACCACACACACACTCACACCACACACACACTCACACCACACACACACTCACACCACACACACACTCACACCACACACACACTCACACCACACACACACTCACATACACACAGTAATGATAATAAATAAAATGAGATAACTTATAAAAGAAAAGAAAAAGTAAGGAGTCTGCAGTCAGTCTCATTCCATTTAACTGAAGTGCTTACCTTAAAAAATTGTGTGTGTATGTGTGTGTGTGTGTGTGTGTGTGTGTGTGTGTGTGTGTTGTCTGTGTGTGCATATGTGTGTCCCATAGGGCTCACATGGAGGTAAGAGGACAACTCTCAGGAGTTGGCGCTCAGGTTGTCAAGTTTGGCCACAAGCGGCTTCGCCCACTGGCCGTCTCTCCAGCCTGAGGTGCTGACTTCTGAATGACACCTGCCGTCTGGGTCACTGGGACACTCTTTTTTTCTTTTATTTATTCTCTGTTGTTGCTTTTTAAAAACCTGTAGTAAAAAATACATGACATAAAACTCACCATTTTATCACTTTTCTTGTGTGTGTGTGTGTGTGTGTGTGTGTGTGTGTGTGTGGTGGAGGGGGCTGGGGGTCAAATCCAAAGCCCCTCCCACATGCAAGGTCAGCACTGTGCCTTGGAGCTATACTCCAAGACTCTATCTGGACCATTTTCAGAAGCATAAAGCAAATATATACGTATATATGTATATGTGTGTGTGTGTGTGTGTGTGTGCATCATTTCCAATACAAACACCTGTTAAACCATAGTTTCTTGTTTCCCCTGTCTCCAGAGACCTCTAAGAATCTTTTTTTCTACATATCTTTAAGAATATAATGTTTGTTCTTGTGCTCAGCTTCTCGCTTAGCATGTTTCCAAGGTTCATCCATGTGGTAGCATGTTTCAGATTTTCATTCCTCTGCATGTCCTAGCAATATTCTGTTGCATTGTGGCATTGCTGGCACCTGCTGGCACCACATTTTATTTTGGAAAAAAAAAAAGCTGTGAATGATACCTTAGATAGGTTCTTTATTTTCTTCTTTTATGATCAGATGCCATGGCATGCAGCCCACTGGGCAGACGTGAAGACACAACTTTTAGCTGAGGAAATGCAGATGTGTACTCAAGCACAGAGACCTCATCGCCACGCCCTGGAGAGGTATGTCCCTGAGGCTGCAAGACCACAGCAGGGCAAAGAGACTGGTCCAGGAAGTACCAACAGTTGACTAGGATACAGAAGGATGAGCAAGACATTTGGTGCAGAGTAAGATGCCCTGGGCAGCCACAGAGGGCTGCTCAACATGGGGACTCTCACCCGTCACCATGTGTGACAGTCACTCTTCCCTGTCAACCTCACTGTCTGTGGGGGTATTTCCAGAAACGTTTACCTGAGGTTTACCTGAGGATGGAGGAATCACTCTGAATGTGAGTGAGGCGATCCCATGGGCTGTGGCTCTGAACAGAATGCAAAGGCCTATCCGGTGTCTCATCTGCCCAGATAGGAACGCCTCACATACCATGCCTTCTCCATCATGACGGACCCTCCCCTCCAACCATAAACCAGAATAAACCAGTTCCTCCCTGAAGCGGCTTCTCGTCTGGCCATTTCTGCAGCGATGAGAAAAGTAATCAGTACGAGGTGGAACAGGGGAGGGGGGTGGGGGGGGGGCTGCTTGGAGCACACACAAGCTGTGACAGAAGTTAGACAGAGGGAAACCACTCCAGACCACTAGCTGGCTGCAACCCTCTTGGAGGGCAACACGAAAAGCCGCTTGCATTTCCTCAGACCCTTGAGCCTGTGGTTAAAGGTTCAGCCCCACCTACCTCTCCCTGGCTCCCTACCCCACTTACTGCTGCAGGCCTCCTGGCCTTCCTCCAAAACCTTTTTCCTGCCTTCGCTTCCTCTCAGAAGTCACTGCCCTGAAGACTGTCTGATGCCCCATATGTGTCAATGCCAGTACTGTGGGAGTGGGGAGGTCATGTCCAATTCCCGCAGGACCTGTAACCCCCCCCACACACACACACTACTGGGCATCCCAAGCAGAGCAGAGGACCATCTGGTTCACATGCACTCAGCCTGAAGCAGCCCAGAAAACCCAAACCATGTTAGCCTTGTAGATCCCTTCACTGAAGCCTGAGCTAGAAACCTTAGAACCTGCTTGTTGCTTACTCTAGAACTTCCCAAGACGTCTCCACCATCCTCCTACATTCAGTTATTCAGTCAACAAACATTTATCGAGGAACTGCTTGATGTTTTAGGAACTGGAAACAGTAAAAACTAAGGAAATCCTTGGGGAGCTGGACAGATGATTCAGTGATTAAGAGCACTGACTGTTCATGTACAGGAACTGGGTTCAGTACCCGGCACCTACATGGCAGCTCACAACCACCTGAAACTCCAGTTCTGGAAATATGACTCCCTCACATGAAGTGTACAAACATGCATACAGACAAGAAAAGAAAAAGAAAACCCATGTTCTCGTGAAACATCTTTCCATCCTGTGTGTGTGTGTGTGTGTGTGTGTGTGTGTGTGTGTGTATGTGTATGTGTAAGAGTGTATGAGGTGTGTGTGTGAGCATGAGTGTATGTATGTATATAGATATAAACAATGAACAATCACAAAGTGCAGTGTAATTAGGTAATTTTAGTACATTTCATATTTAATAGCAAGGGAGAGACAGGATGTGTGAGCATGGAGGAGCATGGCTGTGTTAAGCAGCCATGTAGGAGATGGAGGGTGGGTGGCTCAGGGTATCTGTAGGTACAGCTAGGCCCTTTTGCAAGAACAATCGGAGAAGAGAAAGTCCAGGTTCCTCCCAGTCCTCCCTCTGAGCTACAACACGTGACTTAGCTCCCTGTATCTTATTTTTGCCTTCTGACCAGAACCTCCCAAGAAACCATGACCAGACAGAGGGGCAGCCTGAAACTGTATGGACAGCCTGTGAGACTTCATCTCTGAGTGGAAATACAAAATGTTCTTTAGAATTTAACTAGAATTTTAATAAAAGCCATGCTATAATAGTAGTATTCCATGATCAAATTAAATAGTACAATTTTTCACATTCTGGTTTTTCTATATGGAATAAAGTCACCAACACAAAAACCCTGGAAGGGGGAAAAAAAACCTTTTAGTTGGTCATTGTTCTAAAAGGTACTTCCATTGTCCTATGGAGACTGTGCCTGGGGTGGGATGAGGTCACTATCATTGTGGATGAGATACAGATGTAGAGCAGTTAGCCCAAAGAAATATACATTGTCACCTTTGTCATATTCAAGAACCATTTGCTGATGTTTGATGGACTGAGAGTCTTCACACCCACAACCTCAGTGAGTTAGAGAAGGTCATATGGATGGCATGGTGGAACATCACTGGAAGACAGAGGCAGGTACCACATCCTGGACCCTGTGATGTGGTCTCGAGGTGAGGAACTGTTCAGTGGCTAGACTCTTCTGACAGAAACAGGAGAGGTCACCAACACACACACACACACACACACACACACACACACACACACACACACACTATGCCACGGTGAGAGGTGACCAGCATCTTCTGTCGTTGCCTGTTTGAGGTGGGCTGGGTCTGGCCTGGGCTGGCAGCAGCTAAGGCTAACTGGGCCTGAGCCTGATTAACTGGGCTGACGGCCAGGTGCAGGAGTCTGGCCAGTTTGTCACTTAGCTATCTCCAGAGTCCTTCCTGGTTCCGAGTCTGGAAGCCTTTCAACTCTTGGCATCGTGCCCTTTTGCTCATGCGGAGCGGTCTGCATGAAAGCAGGCTCACGTACACACCACCTTGAATTCTGTATTCCGGTGACCCAGGGCTCTTACCCTCTCCTGGCCTGTCTGACTTCTCATCTGTGCACTAATACAGCTACACTTGACAGGACAAGCTCCTCCCTCCCCTGTCTGTTACCTGCTTCAGCCTGACTCAGCTCAGGTGTCCACACCTCCTTTGAGTGACTCTTTGCCAACTGCACTTTAGTCCAGGTCTCTGTCCTATCAGACCCACATGACATTAGGTTTCAAAGTCATTGGAACGGTCTTTTTATACGACAGAAATAAACGCCTAGATAGAGAATAAATCAACACCCTCTGCCCCATCGTTGACAGAGAAGTCTTATTTCGAGCTGATTAAACGAATAAATGTGTAAATGGTAGACACAAAGTGAGAGGGTTCAAGACAGGTGTCACAAACTTATGATGACCTCTTTCCATTTTCTTAAAAACCGTGTGTGGGGATGTGCGCATGTGTGTGTGGGGGGGGGGAGTGGGGGAGACAGCAGGCCATGGCCCACATGCAGAACTCAAAGGACAACTTCCCATGTTGGTGCTCATCTTCCACCTTGTTCTTGAGACAGGATCTGTTGTTGGCTGAGGCTCATAGCCAGCTACCTGGCTCCAGAACTTCTAGGGAATCTCCTGTCTTGGCCTCCCATTATACCGGAGGAATTCTGGTATTATGAAAGTGCAGTACCCCAGCTAGCTGTACATCAGTCCTGAAGTCACAAGTACTTTACCCCCGAGCCATCTCCTCAGCCCTCTTGCCATTCTTAACTGGCTATAAACCATCAGTCACGTGGTTTATTGATAACCTAATTTAACGAGATGGATAAAGCTACAGACAAGACTATAGTGTTGGCACAAGCCTGTATTCTACGCACTAGGAAAGTTGAGGCAGGAGGTTAGGCAACTTCAAGGCTGAGCTACAAAGCAAGACCCTGTCTCAGAGATAATAGATACGGAATCAAATAATTACTTCACTTTCTACTGAATTAACCAACCAATTAAATTGACTCACTAGAGCTATAGGGTGATTTGTGTAAAGGCAGATTTGCAACACGGTTGTGTTCTGTTTCTCTCTGAACACTCAGCCATCAGACTGTACTTATTAGGATATAATCAATCATATGTTAATAAACACTGTAGCAGGAATCTTAAAAATTCTTATTAATAAAATCAAACCTGAGGCCAAGTATTTGGGTGAACACTGGAAGATCAGAGAGACAGAACAAGCCACAGCTAACCTCACCTGGCCAACTTCTCAGCTGATCTTGTTTCCTCAGACTGGAAGCCTCTGTGTCCTCATATCCGAATGGGTCTCAGCTGAATTGCTGCTAGAAGCCTGAAAGCTTAACCAGCCAAATGCTTCTAGTTTCTGGTCCTCACGCCTTATATACCTTTCTGCTTTCTACCACCACTCCCTGGGATTAAAAGATGGCTTTCTGGGATTAAAGGCGTGTGTCGCCAAGCCTGGCTGTTTCCAATGTGGCCTTGAACTCACAGAGATCCAGAGGGATTTCTATCTCTGGAATGCTAGGATTAAAGGTGTGAGTGCCACCATTTTCTAGCCTCTGTATCTAGTGGCTGTCTGTTCTCTGACCCCAGATAAATTTATTAGGGTACACAATATTTTGGGGAACACAATGCCACCACAAAACACTACTGCATGGTCATTATTAAAATGTAAAAACACATCAAGTATTGGTTATTACAGACAATTCCCATATGGAGAAGAACCCATATCTTGGTATTTTCATAGCAGCCTCATTGTACCTTCCTCTGCTGTTTTTAAGTAGTGGAAAACAACTGGCATATTTAGCAATGATCGTTACACGGCAAAGGAAAGAGAGGGAGTTACCTAACGTGCCCATGAATGAATTATGTTCCTTCCTTATAAGGAATTGCGTTCATTTCCTCCCTCCATTGTCTCTTCCCATTTCAGACCCCGCAAGAGTTAGGAGTGGAGTGGGGGAAGGATGGACGTCAGATAGAGTTACCATTGACCACAGCATTGCAAAGTCATAAATAACCAGTAACTGTCCGCTGCTCTCTCCCCTTCCTTTCTTCTGGTATTTTCTCAGGAAGATCTGTGAGAACTCTGAGATCGGCCAGCCTCTCAACTGACCCAGGAGATCTGACCTCTGAATTTCACACATATAAATTGGAATGAGCCTAGTTCTTGTGGGCTAGAAAACATACCTACATTATAGTTGGTATCTGCACCCCATTCCAGGCTTCCTCAGAGAACACTATGAGGAGGTCATGCCTTACCTCACGCAGCATCCTCCTCCATCTCCACAATGGGGAGTTGAGTCCAGGGATGGGCATAGTGAGCTGAGAACTACTGTCTGCTTCTGCCTACCAGATCCTTTGCTGGCCTCGGTCATAGATCTCCCCTCCTCCCAGGGAATGAAGGGGCTGGACAAGGCCTAAGCCATCTCAATGGGCTTCTAGCTATTCCAACATTAGGGAGGTGTTTATATATCATCAAGCTACCTGGTCACCAGCACTGGGCCACGGTTTGCAGCAAGGTACTCTAATTCTCTTCAAGGGTTTGAGAGTATAAATGTTCCTACACTCAAGGTCTGAGAGTATAAATGTT